>JAQIWN010004784.1:0-10715 GCA_034699025.1 Entomobrya cf. arborea Gr-Col-00668 | reverse complement strand
TTAAAGAATATTTTGCTAACAATTCTACAATCCTATCATACATTTATTTATGCCTAAAACCACAATATTAATTAATGAAACAAATATAAACCTATTTTAAAACCGAAAGCCTGTGTAACATAAATTTGTGTTACCACAAAAAATATGTTTTAATTCTTGTTAATCGCTAAAGACAAAACATTCATTGCATATAATTGATTAGCTTTTTGATCAGCAAGGTCAACTTATTTGCAGATTTGGTATAAAATGCCCGAAAAATTGCATCTAAATTATCATATCACTAAATAGAGGACCATTGTCTGGTTAGAAACAACTGCGTCACTAAATACGACCATGGGGTCTTCAACTACCATACTCATTCTTCTCACACTTGGTTGGGATATGGCATTCGCTGCCTCCGCCAATAATCCAGAAATTACCCGGGACTATGCCCGAGTACATGTACGACGTGTTGAAAAGCGTTCAAGTGATCAATCCAGTCCATCCTACCATGTTAGCGTTGACGGTCTCGGTGAACAAGTAAGGCTAAGTCTCCGATCTCCCAGCTACTCTGTTTTCACTCCATCATTCCAGTACTTGGAAGCCAACGAAGACCCTGAAACAGGCGAACTTCAATACCAAGACCTAACTCCTTCCCAAAAAGAACTGAGGTCCATCCAAGAAAACTTTTTCACTGATGTCGACTCCAACGCTGCCGTTTCCCTAAAACGTGGGGCAACGGAAGACAACTCTTACCAACTTAGCGGTCGTATCAACGACATGTCTATTATTAACAAAGGCGAAGATACTCACGAATTGATTAGAAAAGATGCACCCAAAGATGGCTTCAGTGACTACATTGACAAGAATAGAACCGTCACTCCAGGAAAGCAATCTCGTACAGTAACCACTGCTTCACCTGAGGTACTCGTTATTTTCGATTACGCCAACTCTCGTAATTTGGGCAACAACCGCAACCAAATCTTGGACTACATTGGCGTTTTCTTCCATGCCATTAACAATCGTTTCGCTACCGCATCTGATCCAAAGATCAATTTCCGCGTTTCTGGGGTCACTGCAATTAATTCCTTGCGAGCTCAGCCCTACATGGAAAACAATAAGGTATCTGGAGGCTACAACATTGACCAGACACTTGAAGATCTAGCAACTTGGCTTTACTCCAATTCCAAAAGTACACCCAAATACGATCTTGCCGCCCTCATTACCGGGACTGACATGAAGATGAAGGACAGCAGGGGAGCCTGGGCTTCCGGAGTTGCCGGACTAGCTTATCTGAAAGGTTCCTGCTGGAATTACACAAGAAGTGGGCAATATCTCGGTTCCTCTGTTACAGAGGACATTGGAGGTATTTACAGTGGCGTTTTTAGTGTTGCTCATGAGCTGGCACACAACATGGGGTAAGCCCTTTGACTCTTAAACCTTCATCGTTTTTTTTATTAAGTTTTCTGCTTTTTTTCTGCCAACAATAGAGCTCCTCATGATGCTGATGAAAACGCTGAGGAATGCCCCTGGAGTGATGGTTATATTATGAGTTATGAAGGTTGGGGTACAAAAAACAAGTTTTACTTTTCCCCTTGCAGCTTGAGTCTCATGAAGGGATTGATTGATTCCAAACAAGGATCATGTACAAAATCCCGGGAGAGTTCTCAAGAAATACCTTTGTCAGATGATAACATTGGGGACAGACTGGACATGAAACAACTTTGCGTCAAATATACCAATAGCACAGAAGCTGTTCCTGACCCCAACACCAGTGCGGATGACCTATGCAAAAATCTTAAATGCAGATTTCCTACGCCCAATAAACCGGGTTGGATTTCCACTAAAACATTGAATCGTCCTCCAGGGGATAATTCACCTTGTGGTGATGGAGGTAAATGTATTGATGGGGATTGTGTGGAATAACTCTGCCTCAATACTGCATTAATTTTGCACATTCATTCATTGCTTTACATATCAGCCTAATTACCTGACATTACGTATTATATAAGCATTGCATTTATTTTCTGCATTCCTGTAACGATGAGCTTATGATGTAAAATTTCGGTTCAATAACAGCTAAGATTTAAACAGAAATTACTTGTTACCTGTGTATTTTTTTGTGAAATTAAATTGCAAATTAAAATTGTTGGAACAATAAATTCATGCTTGTAATCGGCTTTACTAAAATGATTATGTACTACCTGACTTGATTCTCTCAATGCCATGGCGTGAGAAATGATCATGGTCCAATAAACCATCATAAAAACAATTCATTTTTCAGTTACATTGCTTTGATATCGTGTTTGCATCGTTCACAATTCATATATACATGCATAAATTATTCATACACTATGCCTTTAACTCGCACACCCACTAAAATAATAGGCAAAAGAGTAAAACATCATGAGATGATTGGATGGGTCAAAGTCCAGTCCACACTCCAAGTTTCAATGTGCAAACAAACGCAGAGCAACAAGTAAATATTCAGAATTCAGAGTGTATGGTAGTCTTGTGTTATAAGTTATAATATCAAGTGGTTGATGGGAAGATGGGATAACACACAAAAAATAGCTGACGATACTCCACATGGATGTACAATCATGTAATGTAATAGTAATGATACATGTCTCTATGTTATATAGTTTTTACAAGAGCTCAAGGTTTCCAAATGTCATCTTGCCGCATGCTAAAACATTCGTGATATTAAGAACAATTAATAGTTTGACATTTAATCCTATCTTGAGATACAGGGCAAGTGCCTTTAGCTGTTTTGTTTCATTGGCTGAATTGGAGTGAGCATACGATTCCATTATCCTTTTACTCTGCCCCTAAAGAGCTGAACTAATAAAAACTGGAAGTTGATTTTCCTAAATATTTAAGCTGAAATGGCGTCTATCAACAAATTAATGAAAAGCGTAAGGGTCCTTAATAGTGCAAGGGGCCTTTCCACAAGTGCTACATTGAGAGCTATCCAAAATGTGACTGTGGTAGGTGCTGGAACAATGGGGGCAGGTATCGCACAGGTAAATGTGTATTTTTGCACAAGTGCATATTTACGTTACATATTATAAAAGTCTTGACCGACCTAACTAATGAATTTTTAATAAGGTATCCGCTGCGGCTGGAAACAATGTTAACCTTGTTGATGTCAATGAAAAAGTATTGGAAAACTCCAAGAAAATTATTGAGACCAGTTTGGGTAGAATCGCTAAAAAAATGTTCAAGGTGAATTTAAAATTTGAGCTAATTATTGCTGACGGTTGAATAAACTTGTAAAAGTAATTTTGGGGTGTTTCATACGATTTTGACAAAGTATATTGCATACATTGAATAGGATGACCCTACGAAGGGACAGCAGTTTGCCCAACAAACTGTGGGAAGAATTAACTTTTCCACTGACAAAGAACAGTCAGTTCAGTCTGCAGATTTGGTTGTAGAGGCAATCATAGAAAATCTGAAGATCAAACAAGACCTGTTTGCAGCTTTGGACGCTGTAAGTAATTTTGTAATACAAATCGACCTACATTACAAAAATTTTCGATTCTGTCTTTGAAGGTGACCGTATCTTAGCTAGGTATATAATATGTGATATAAGAAAAAGTATTTATATGTCGTTTAGGTTGCTCCAGAAAAGACCATCTTCACCAGCAACACATCTTCCATTCCCATCAACGAAATAGCCCTTCAAACAAAACGCAAGGACCGCTTCGGTGGTCTTCATTTCTTTAGCCCTGTCCCCATGATGAAACTTTTGGAAGTTATTCGCATCTCTGAAACCTCCGATGCAACCTATCAAGCGATGGACGCATGGGGGAAATCTATTGGGAAAGTCACAGTCACTTGCAAAGACACTCCCGGATTCATTGTCAATCGTCTTTTGATTCCATACAGTATGGAAGCAGTGAGGATGGTAGAACGTGGAGATGCTTCTCCAAAAGATATTGATACTGCAATGAAGCTTGGAGCAGGCTATCCCATGGGACCATTTGAATTAGCTGACGCTGTTGGCGTTGACATTGGCTATTTCATTGCTGAAGGATGGGAAAAACGATTCCCTGATGATCCTTTGTACAAGGTACCTGAAATTGTAAGGAAACTTGTGAAAGAAGGAAAACTGGGACGCAAGACTGGTGAAGGGTGGTATAAATACGACAAGGCTTAAAAAGGAAAAATGAACACTTTTTCTTTTCCACCCACGCACAAAATAGCATGACTATATTTCTGCTAATCATGTCAAATTCCAAACCAAAATGGTGTATAAAAAAATCCATGTCAAATTCCTTCTGTGATTTAAATAAACTCCAAAAATGTACTTCTACTTTTCTGATTCCGTATTCCTAAATATATAAACCTAAACCATGCACGTCTCGCCCATTTTTTTACTGTTTACGTTATTGCATTCTCTTCAAACATATAATTATAACGCATTCACAACTTTTTTCGGTAAGATAAAGGATTAGCCCATTACCACCACCACCACCACGAAGTGTACATGTTACCTGTTTAAGTACACCTTCAAAATTTAACACACTGTTTTTTCATTGTAATTATCTACTTATTCTTCTCGAAATATCAAGAGTCTTCTTCTGGTATGGTTGGTGATATAAGTATCGCGTTAGTTAGATTTTAGCCAATTTTTTGTAATATCTTTCATTTCATCGTCTGTTTCAAGAAGGGATGGTGCGGTCACATAAAAAAACCGGCTTTTCAAACCAAAAAGTACACTTTGTTGCATTACATACAGCTATAAATGCAAAATGGCAATTGTAACACACAGGGTCTGAGCAAAGAAGTAATGAAAAAAAACGCCTACATTATTAGCACAAACTTTTCATGTTCATATAATATTGAATAGTGCTTTAAGAGAGTACTGTTCAACAAAATCATATTATCAAATTTTGAATGTTAATCTCGATCCTTAATTTTTCTGTTTGCAGTACAGATAGCCTTAGCCGTGATAATGGTGGTTGGTGGTACTTTTTGTACTTTGTTTGCTAGTAGGAGGATCAGGATTAGTAGCATCATCATCATCAAAGATGCGAGTAGGTACTGTTTCATGATTACCTACGTAGATACATTGAAGTAGTAAGTTTAAACGTATTAAGATTATTACCATACTTGTTTGAAATCTGTTTGGGGTTTTACTACCAACTAAAAAAGTGTTCATGTTGCAATTTAAATTACAACAAAGACTCAAGCGTTAAAGACAAGACGCTATACACACAGCTATACAAGACAAAGTCCTCAGACAGATCAGATCTGTTATCCAAGAAGACATTTACATTATTTTTTCGTACGTGCAGCAGTGTAACATACAACATAATAAAAAACGTAACCTAACCTATAACCAGTTGTTTGTCATTTTGAAAACCAAAAAAAAAAAAAAAAAAAAAACGAAGCTACAACCACAACTTCATAGTATTCTTATGCGTCATCGTCATCATCATCCTTTCATACGGAAAAAGTTAACAAAGAGGAAAAACTGCTAGTAGTATTAGTGCAGTGTGGTGTCTCATCATCAGTTTTTATTTCAGTCATCCACATTTACATTCATAACAAGAGCCAAGCAGCAGTTATTCGGGAATTTTTCGGAGATTCACAATCCACACCGCAGTTATCAGAATTTGATCAAGGGGGAAAATTTGCATAAGAATTTGTTGGCAATATGTGACAGTGGTCATTTTGCAATTTTGCATGTAAGGTGCTCTGTGCCACCAATACCAAAGTCAAATGTGAAGTGGTTGCAACGAAATCCGAAATCAGGAAAAATTATGATTTAATGGAAAATTTCCCCATAAAATTTTCAACCAAAAAGAGTTGGTTTCACAATTCAGTGAAAAGAAGTGAAAATTTCTAGTTAGGTTTTATTTTTAAAAAATTCAACATGAATCGGAACAGATTCAAACTAAGTGTTTTCTTCATATTATCAGTGCATCTCAGTTTAAGTGTTCGACATGTGGACGGATTTTACACACAAAGACAGCGATACGGTAAAAAAAATTGCATCTTACTTTACCTACCATCACATCACATAAACCTACTTACATAAATTCAAAATAATTTTACTCAGGGGAAAATTGCATTTCAATGTTACTGCTTGTCATCATCACATTACTCCACTCCCAATTCTCTGTTTTTATCTAATTAGCACACAGTCCATTTTTACTGACATTATAATTACTACACACAAACTTTGTACTTGAATTCGGAGCTGAAATGATTATGATGATCACGAGTACCAAAGAAAAACCTGTCGAAAGATTTTTTTTAAACCTACAAACTTCAATTTGATAACTCTTTTTTATAAAATGAATCAAAAAGTGCAGTTTTGTGATTCTGATAATTCGTGTAAAGTAACTGGTTCTCCATTTTTTCCATAAAAGTAACATGTTTACCTAATTACCTACTACTTTAATATGCTAATGGAACATTTTCTAAATAAAAATGTAATTGTAATTTAGTACTATGGCACGTCTTGGCATAATGAGTTACAAATGATTAAAATGACTTACATTCATACAATTACAAAGTATAAAACCTGCATTTCTTTTTGCTCTACTGATTGTTCATCGGATTTATGAGGTGCGAAACGGTTTTTGGTGTACAATCACCATTTTTCTTTGTTCAAATGCATTCTAATTTTTTTTGAAACCGTGTAACGTGTAAACTATTTGCAGCAGAAGTAATAAGATGCAATGTAGGCTATTAATATTATGCATGTGCACCAGCCAGCCATAGCCAAAGTCATTATCCCTTTTTTTACTCACTTACCATATGCCTTTCTTCATGTGCTGCTGACGATGATGCTGATAAGTGTAAAAAAATCAGAAAAATAAATATCATTCTTTCTCTTTTTTCAAAAAGATTAAACGAATTAACGTTTGTGTGAATGTTATACATTTAAAAAAAAGAAATGCATCTCTGAAATATCTCTCAGTGATAAAAATATTGTACAAGGGTGAGGATTAATGAGTGCAGTATCGTGAAAAAAGATACAATACAGCTTGCAGGCAAACGGTCTTTCCACTACTGCACCACTTTTTTTTCTCGCAATCTCGCAAAGTGAAAGAATGAGTATCCTCATTTTAATAGTTTTGCGCAGACAGCAAGTTTCCTTCTTTTATAGCCTTAAGCCAATATATCATTCATCATCGTTCTCATATATCTCATCTCCTCATTTTAATTTTTTGACCAGACCATCATAACAATAAGGGGTTCATTGGTATACATATTTAATGTTGAACATCAACCTATTTAACAATGTGTGTAAAACATCTTTCAGTTTTTATGCGCATTTTGTGGTCAAAAACATCATCAAATCAGAGGCATCAATATCACGGAATTTATTATGGTCAAAGTCATGAGAAACTTGTCCACAATTCACACACAAAAGTCAAGCCAGTTAACTCCTTTTTTTCATGCATGCTTCTACTCTGATCTCATGCGCCGAAAAAAGGGTTATGCCATGGCATGGCACTGTACACTGTACACTCACAGAGAGTGCTCATCTCATCATGCGTAGTCCCGTTACACCTCTAAGATTTTGGCATTGCATCAATAGCATGGCATTCACACCACCACCACCACGAAACCAAGCCATTAGACTTTATACCTACTTGGCTCCTTTTTGACTTGATTTGTGCTTTCAGGGTAAAAATGATGTATGATTGTAGGTGCAGTAACAACAAAAGTAAACTTTATGATAAAATATTTCTTTTAGCTTTTTTTCCTAAAAATATATAAGGGCATACATCATCCCAAGAGATCTTCCTTAAATCAAAGTGTGCAATCCCTTTTCCCAGTATGAAAATACCATATACGAATGATCAACACAAAAACAACGCTGAAAATCGCCGCAAGCAAAATAATATATTATGGTCTTTTTTACCTGAAAAATTATTCCCACTAAAACGCTATTATTAACCATCATTATTATATTATTATTTACATCATATATCATCAATAATATTTTTCTTGATAAAAAAAATTATACTCCCCGATGAAAACAACAGCGTTAGTGCATTAAATTCGTAAGCGTATTTAGCGTAATCGTTTTTTTTTATTCAATAAAAAAAATCTTAAACTCATTATTATCATTTCTGCTGTTGTAGTAAATACCAGAAATGTGTGTATAACCGTATAAGTACGAAAGTTCCTTTGAAACACAACAACCTCCTGGCATCTTTTTTTTTTGCTAAAAAAAAGATCATGATCTCTGTGGGTATTTAACACACACAAGCACACACAACAAAACGTAATGTATAGCTTTTCTCGTTATCTTAGTCAGTCATCATGAAAAATAAAGGTAAAAACTTGTATCTCTGCCTGTATCATCATTATCATCAATATCGTCTTTGAAGAAAAAATAGTCTTCCCTGAAAAAAGTTCCCCTGCAAAGTTACAAATCAAAAGAAGAAAAGTGTATGAAAATACCGGTATCCTCATCATCATCTTCAATGCAACAGCAGTTTAATCTCTCTCTCTCTCTCTCTCTCTGGGTTGCGTTTTAAGTTGCATTATTACACGTTACACAAACACAGTAAATGGCTATTGTTGTTGTTATTTGTTTCTTGATGTAATTTAAGAGATTTGAAACAACGAAAAAATATTTGATACTTGCTTACACATCTCACCAAACAAGGCAATTTTATCGTTACGTTTTTATGATCATTATCATCACGGTCATTTCTATACAGATCTTATCTTAATGGGATCTAATATTTAATATACTTTCGTAAAATGGAATAAAATATAAAAATAATAGTAAAATGATATGGTTGCATTGCATTTTACGTTAAATTGGAGGATGATGATTATGATAACAATGAAAAATGTGTAGGTACACAAGTAAAGTACATTAGGAATTGGTATGCATCAAAGTGATGAATTTTATTACCAATCGTAATATGATGTAGTTCATGTAATAACGATATTACATTGAAAATGATGAGATTTATATTTATATTAGATTTAATTTTTTTCTACTGAAAATCAGGGAAACGCTTTTTCCTTCACCTTCACCTGCCGATGAGTCTGTCTGACTGATTTTTGAAATTACGGTATGACGATCAATTGAGTTTACTGATGATCATGTCGGGGAAAGATAAGAAACGGGCAGTGGATTAGTAGGGGCATACCTGTAGTACCTATACGGCTGCTAGTGTTGATATTGGTGGTCAATAATAAATGAGTTTTTGATTAAGATTAAAAGCCGCCTATAAAAGTCACTATTTGTAGTAATTTAGTATTTAAGATAAGTAATTAATGCCATTTACTCAACAAAATGAATTGGGATTCAATTTTTGATTACGATACCTAATCAGAACATGATGAGAGTAAATGAGAATAGTTACATGTTATGCTTGTGTACCTACCGCTGCGCTTTTTCTAGTACGCAACAAACAAAACAATAAAATAAATTGGGTGAATTTGAAAAAAAATGAAGGTCGATGGGACGATGAATTTCATGCTTTTATTACCTGTGAATGAACACGAGCATAGAATACATGCACAAAATAGCAATAAAATGGGGAAAGTAATTTTTATTGTGTCAATTTCCCAAATTACCCCAACAGTAATTTTTCATGTGTTTTTTTCTTTGTTTAATTTTTTGTAGCAAGTCGCATGTTAAAAATTACGCCGAAAGAATGCCACTCGGACAACTTTCCCAATGTCACGGGAATTTGTATGATTAGTTTGGAGTGTCAGCAGCGGTCAGGCACGGTAATTGGTGCGTGTCGAGATGGACATTTATTCGGAGCTTGTTGTCACGACCCACTTGCTTCGCAATTACAGCAGCAACAACAAGGTCAACAAGAGGTGATCAAATCGACAACTGAAGCAACAACCACAACAACAGAAGTAGACCCTTCTTCCTTGTCGGCTTCCTCATCATCACAACAAGAGAACAATGAAGTGATCCCAATTGATAGTGATGCCCAACTCGATTCCCAAACCTCAATTCCTTCTTTGATTGACACGTTCTCAGAATTGTCGCCAACCTTTCTCTCTGAACTGGCGCTTGATGAGCATACTACTGGTATGTATGCCAGTTTGCCAATTAGCGATGGCAGTGATACTGAGGATCATCAACAGGCAATTATGAAACAGAAGATTCAGGATGCTACTTCAGCAGCAAATATGATTTCGACAGAGTTTCTCACTACAACAGACAGAAATCCTAGAACTTCCACAAGCACAATAAAGTTTCACGGTGTGGAGCCCACAGGGGGAGGTGAAGTGTTCCAAGATGAAGTTGGAAGCATTGATGGACTTGACTTGGAATTTAAAGATAACATGATTAAATATATTGATGAAATTGTGACAATGCGAAATAATGAGCTTACTGCACCTTCACAACCATCTCCATCAGAACCTGAGCAGGATACTCCTCCCGCAGTACCTGTGGTCCCTGTTGAGTCAGTGGTGACACCCACAGAATCAGTTGAAGAACCTGTTCCTATTTCTGAAGCAGTTAGAATACAAAATGAGCTGGAAGACATGCCATTCTCCACGTACACAATTGTATCCTCAACAAAACCCGCTGAGGATGGTCATGAAATTCATACGATTATCAGCACCACGGGAAGCGGAGATAAAATGCTTCCATCTACTACAACACCAGTGCCACCTTCATCAGAAGAAATTGTGGGTGTCACTGTAGCACGATCTATAGCTTCTATTCCAACTTCCACTGAAAGTAGTGAAAATAACGAAATTAATGAAATCAAGGA
>JAQIWN010004783.1:0-10717 GCA_034699025.1 Entomobrya cf. arborea Gr-Col-00668 | reverse complement strand
ATTACAAAGGTAACACAGCAATAATCCGTGTCAGCCACAATAGTACGCACTGACCGGTATCCGATACGATGTTGGATATATTTAGCCTATTTATTTTGAACTTTATATACCTTATAGGGAAAAAGTCAAGCCCTACTTTGTAATTGACCCAGAATAGAATCAACAGCAAATGCAACCTGCTAAACAATACAACGCAGAGAAAAATGGAATGCAGACAGTATAAAAGAAATACATTATCTTCAATTTTCTTTGATTTTCTCCAATATTTTATCCTACCGAAAATGAAACTTGCTACAGAGGTACTTAAGTATACAATTGTATAGGTAGGTATGTACTCAAAGGGGAAAAACATAAACAAAAATCTAACTGATTTACATTAATTTTCGTGATAATTCATGGAAGAAAACGTTTGAGTGAAAGTTGAGCCATATGAATGAAAGAAAATAGAGTGAGATTAATAGCATCATTTTGTTTCCTTTCCTTCCTGCTTTAGGGTTTCACTGATTTTCAGTGATTTATAATTTATTTACTAACTGACATACTTATCATAATACTGAATTCACTTTAAAAATTTAAACATAGATACTCTTAAACGGTTAGAGGGTTCACAAGGAAACATTCTGATATTTAGGATTCCAAGTAAGCGTTCGAAATAATGGATAACTTATTACCAACTACACTGCTTGTGTAGTTTGTTGTCAAACATGAAATGTCTGAACTGGAGTCTGGAAACGTTGTGACAAAAATTGAACCAAAATGTCTTTTTAGCAGTAACACATGATTGTTTCGTAATGACTCAACAATGGAAAGTAGACTAGTGGCACAGGATAAAAATTTATGGCATATTGAAAGTCAGAATCCTTGAAAGCCGATGAATGATCACCGATGTCCATTGTTCATTTTCCTGTATGTTTGTTTGTAGGACAGGACAAGCAAAGTCTTCAGTATTGTATAAAGCAAATTAATGTCATCTATAAAATGATTAGGTTCTTTTGTGCTTTCTTCCAATTGTTATTGAATACAAGAGGTTTTGTCAACAGGCGTCGTCGTCGCATTTGGTAGTATTTTCCAAAACTTGTAAGCATCCAAAAGTGGTGTCCAGTCTTGGAGAAAAATGCTGAAGAGATATTACCGATTTTCCTTTGATTTTTCCCCTTTGAACATCATTGATTTCCTGGTTGGATAAAAGGTGCGAGAGAAGAGGAATGTTTGTCGATTTTTTTGTGTGCAGCAGGATGTATGCATTTTGTTTAAGCTGCGGCAGTGCGGTGCGTTGGTGGTGCAATTTCATTTTGTTGTAGCGTCATGTTTACACGGTCAGTAATGGCTTCCGACAAATAGATATTTGTTATGACTATAATGAAAAACCCGCGGTGGGTGACCTGGTATTTCCAACAATGTGGCCAGGTACTGATAGCACTTTTGTTAGTTTTTGGGAATATTGCCTGGTCACCAGTTTAGAGATTGAATAACCACTAATAATTTTTACTCAATATATTTAATGGTATAAAATGCAATTTGTATGAGTCAATAAAGAAATTCAAGTGTGTGGGTGTTCAAAAGAAACCAAGTGCAAAAAAATGATTTTATTATTTAAGTAGTTTGGGTGGGCACAATTGACAATTGTTGATGTTAATTAAATAAATTACTACTTTTTATTTTCTAGCTCTTTTATCATCGATTCCCGCATTTTAAACTTTTGAATCTTTCCTGAAGTTGTTTTAGGGAAGTCGTTCACAAAGCGAACGTGACGGGGCACTTTATAGTGAGCGATCTGTGAAAATAAATGACAAAAAATTGCATTGATTTAAAAATTCTTTCTTTTTCAGTTTGTCTGCTCATTTGATATTTTTTTGTGAAATAACGCACCTTTCCTTTACAAAAGGACTTTAACTCATCTACACTTAATTTTGTGTTTTCTTTCAGCTTAATCCAAGCACAGACTTCCTCACCAAGCCGGAAGTCAGGAATCGAAAAAACTTGCGCCTCTTGAATACTTGAATGAGTATGAAGAAAGTCTTCGATTTCTCTTGGGTATATATTTTCTCCACCTCTTATAATCATATCTTTCAATCTGCCTACAATTCTTGCATGACCGCTTTCAGACATAGTTGTTAAGTCCCTAAAAACAATTATTTTCCATTAAATCCATTTCTATTTTCACATTGAAATATTTTATTTTCATCCTCACCCTGTATGAAACCATCGAGAACGATCAATTGATTCAGCAGTTTTGTCATGATCTTCCCAATATCCTTGCATAACTAGATATCCACGAACACACATTTCTCCTTGTTGACCAATCTCAACAATTTTTCCATCAGTATCCACAATCTTCACTTCAACATGTTCCATTGGATATCCAACAGTTTCCGCGCGGATTTTGTCGGAATCATCGGGAAGATTTTGGAAAAATACTGGACTTGTTTCAGTTAATCCGTAGCAGCTCTACAATCCATTAATTCAAACGAAAGAAGACACTATGATTTATATCTTTATTTAAATTTTATGCCTGCACATTTCAGCTTCCATCTTACCACAACATTCTCAACTGTATATTTTTGTTTCATCAGTCGGATTAATTCCTCTGGACATATGGAACCAGCAGTCACAGCCGTTTTCAGTGACGTCATGTCATACTTATCTAAACCAGGTGCGTGTATAATATCAATGTGCATTGTAGGTGTTCCATAAACTGCAGTGCATCTACAAAACACAGATTTCATTTTACAAATAAACTTTTCTACTAATTCAGCAAATAATAACACTTACTTTTCCTTTGAAATCGTCTCTAAAGCATGTGGCGGAGAAAATCCTGGCGAAGGAAGTACCACAGCTGCCCCGCTGTGGACGCCTGCCAAAGCGCCCACAACACATCCAAAGCAATGGAACAGTGGGACGGTCAGACAAAGTTTGTCCTACAAAGAAAATTAAAACATGGTTGGTATTTGAGTGATTTTTGTACATTTTGACATCATATATTTTAATAGTATATACCTTCTCAGTATATCCAAATCTTCGGCTAAGAAAGTAGCCATTATTAACTAAATTATGGTGGGAGAGCATAACACCTTTCGGATTTCCAGTGGTACCGGAAGTAAACTGAATGTTACAAACGTCATCAAATTGAATAAGCTTTTCGGCACTTTCCAACGTTGCAAGGGATTCTGAGTTGGATCCTTTATGAAGAATCTCTTCAAAAGTGAAGGCGCCCCTAAAAATTAAACCAGTCAATTTTGTTAAGCTAAAAAGATATCATTCAATGTTATTTGGCTTAAGTAGGATAAATAAATACTTTTGCTGGGTTGAAGGAATAGTTATCACAGTTGTTAGTGTTGGAGCGGCCTTAGCCTGAATTTTCCCTGGAACTGATCTCTCAATTTCCGGACATGTTTCCAACATCATTTGAAAGTAATTCGATGTTTTGAACTGTTCAGCTACAACCATACATTTTACTCCAACTTTATTCAGGCAGTATACCAATTCCCTTGTTTGATAAGCTGGATTGATATGTACCTTTTTAGATAACACATTTTTAAAGTTAGTCTAAACTCACTCACAAGGTACATCTAATTCATGTCGTGTAACAAACTGTTAAATATGGTTAACTTACCAAAATCAATCCAGATTTCATAGCCGCTAAAAACGTTACATACCATTCATAGCTATTAGGTCCCCAAATACCTACCCTGTCACCCTTTTTCAACCCTATTTGCAAAAATCCAGCTGCCAAATTATCAACCTAATCAAATTCAAGAAAAAAAAATCAACCATCTCTTTATCATTTCATTAACATCCATATTTTTTGCATAAACGTAGCCATATTTTCTTTCACTTTCTCTTTGCTTTTAGTGCTGACCTCTTTCTTAAGCTGCTGGTACGTTTTCCGTACTTCCGTCGGTGACGACACGACTATTGCCGGTGAGTCGGGGAACCGGGCAGCACTTTTATCCACTAGATTGCCAATCGTAGCTTCCAACAAAGGAACTTGCCCAGGAATACTTAGATAGCTGTGCTTACCTGGTTTTGGGTATTGTAGCGTTGCCGTGCTTAGCTGGCATACTACCTGTCGTCTATTTTTTATTTATTCAAAACATAAAAAAGAACCACAATACTTCTTCATATTTCAAAACTGCATGATTAAATAAATTGCACTTTTTTAAAGTTTGTTCAAGACATTGTTATTCTGAAATGTATTTATCTTACTTTTTTATATCCGCCTTTTCCCCCCAGCTATTCAATAAATTTAACCCTATTTTTCTATTCCTTACACGCCACATTATTGTACTTTCGCTTTTTTACAATGAACAAATTTCCAACTAGTAAATTTTAATACCGCAAATGAGTTATTTATTTGTCCAAATGACAGGTAAAATAAAAATGATGACAATTCGATCAATATTTTATCTACTTTATTTCCACACAGAATTGCTATATATATCTCTATATACAGTCAACTGACAGGACAAAGACTAATAGTTATTTTAGTCTTATTAAATGACAATGTCCTAAAGAACACCACTCATCACAATCAATAATATTAACTATATATTTACATAATCGCATCTGCAGCACTGCAAATGTGTTCCTGTGCCTGTTTGAAGCAAATGTTGTTTGAAGAATGGTTAGACAATAATAATAGGCTGTTCATGTTCCAAAAACCATCATCGTTTCTCTGGCTTCTCTGTCTACTCATCATCATAATTTTCTTCATATTGCATGCTTCTCTGCATTTATCATTATCATTTTGGTATGAAATATGAAATGAAATAAGTGTAAATGATAATGATGACCATATCATATTATTATCAAGTTCAGCAACCAGAGAAAACCCTATGAAAACCAACATAAATGGAACATCTGTTTCCATAAAGCTCCACACATTCAACATTTCAGTTGCTCATCACTTAAAAATATTAATGTATTTGCGTACCTAACCCGGTAACAAAAGAGAATCATATAAAACATTACTTGTTTTTTTTTTAAATATACGAGGCTTTGATAAGGCTCAGCCTACCATGTACACAGGGAGGTATGAAAAATTGCACGCAAGAATAACACCTTCTTCATCTCTTATTATCGCATATTAAGTTTTGTTAAATTTTTCATGTATTAAATACACTTACATGACTGGAATAAACACATGTTGTCAGTGTTCTTCTCACACAACTGGTTTTAAAGCTTTTTTAATCCCAGTCACTTCATCTCTGGAATATAATGAAATGTATCAGAGTTGCACTCTTGGACTCAAGGTCATTCTCAAATATAAAGTTATTCTGTTGCATGCTGTCTTGTCTTAAGTGTTGACTTGACGTTTGCTTCAACCACAACACTTTTGTGTGGTTTGGTTGTTCTTTAGCTTGTCTTGGAAGTATGCATAATTCTTTTTTTTTTAAAGTAGAACCTTTAATGCAACAATTAAAAACACACCAAACTTTCAAAGTACTGGAAAAATTTATAAATGCTTAAAATAATGATTACATCGGTTCGGTTTAAGAAATCCAAAATGACATGGACAAGATATGGGCATAGTTTTTGTTCCAGTTCCATGATTTTTATTAAGGAAAACATCATTCAAAAATTTACAACCTGACGTTCTGTCACGGACACCTTTAATATTTTTCAGTAATTAACAATTTAATTGTCTAATTCATAAAAAAAATATTATTCTGGAAAACGGAAAGTTTTCATATTATGTATTACATATTTATTTTTTAAGCATACATATTTTTGTAGAGTTTTTATGGTTTGTTTTATGTTCGATCGGTATGTCCACAGAATATGTTTGATGTTAACTTGAAAAAATTCTTGAGTCTTTCACCAAATTTCTTGGAATGTGTACAAAGGGGATCAAAGGC
This sequence comes from Entomobrya cf. arborea Gr-Col-00668, assembly GCA_034699025.1. Classification (NCBI taxonomy): domain Eukaryota; kingdom Metazoa; phylum Arthropoda; class Collembola; order Entomobryomorpha; family Entomobryidae; genus Entomobrya; species Entomobrya cf. arborea Gr-Col-00668. The sequence goes on along the minus strand of JAQIWN010004783.1, from coordinate 4,859 downwards.
AAACACAAAAAGCATCAAGTTTTTAGAACGGTCTTGCCCTGTGTGTGTGCTGATCGATCTTATAACAAAGTTTATTAAGGCAACTTGTCCAAGAAGTCTGTAGTCACCGTCCGTCCACTGTAGCCTATGAAAAAACATTACTACAAAACAACAAGTCTAACGACGACGTGGACTGGACAATATTGCAAATATTTCATATCATCAATCACATTTTTCAGATAATTTATGCAACAAGGGAACGACAACATTTTTGGTTAAATCGCTTTACCTGCTTGTAAGACAAGTAATGGCTCACTTAAAACACGTAAATATCCTACTTGATAACGTTAACAACAACGCAACGAGCGAACGGTTCATTTATAATATAAATACGACGTACATTTTTTCCAAACTCATTTTTAGACCTATCTTTCCCACTTATCTATATACATAACCCAATGACGTCGTTATTGTTGTGGGCGTTTCATAAACTTGTTTTTCTCAAACAACCTCTCTTAAAATCCATACTCTAAAATATAAAATGAAAATCACTATTATTTCTTCTTACCAATTTATTTATTCATCTAAACTCTGTATTTATATTTCAGTAATTCAAATTCAAACAAGTTAATATATTTTTTCCATCTCGTATTATCATTTTGCTTTCACCTTTTACCACCAAAAAAGGAGAAGCATACGTTGAACGAACCCTTTCATCTGATGACGTCTTAAGCCGAAGTCGATGATGTGTTTCGCGCATGATACGAAAATATGTAGGTAAAAAAGCTAACTGTCTTGTACGCTCTATTCCATTCCACCATTCACCACCACCATTTCCATAGGATATCACAGCCGTACAACGTTTTTCGCGTGTGGTTATATGCCTCCCAGCAATGGAAACCCTTTTTCTCCTTGTCTTCTTTCTATGAAAAGCTAAACCTAAAAAACGGTAAGCCACATTCTACATTGAAACCAAACACACTTATAAAAGAAGAAACTTTCAAGCTTGAAAACAAGATTGAAAAAATGGCAGAACTGCTCACTCAGCTCCGCCAAAAAAAAATATAAGAGACACGTAAATATCTACACACAAAAATTCTAGAACTGCATACATCTAAGATTGGAAAGCAACCCACAAGTCATTTCAAGCAGAAAAGAAAAGACGAAATTCTTAAGAAAAAAGTATAATAAACATAATACACGCACATTGCGCTTCTTTCCATCTGAGAAAAAAAGAGAAACCTGTCGGTTGCATATAAAATTTACGGCCAACTGCCAACCAATTCATTGCCAAAAACGCTCAGCTCATCCAGCGCCAGCTACTACACCAGCGAGCAAGCCGATGTACATTTGTATGTAAAAGTATTTACCAAACAAAAAAAACCACACCATCACCATATTTCCGAACAGCTTAACCAAATGAAACCAAAGAAAATCCATTAACATGGAAAAAAAGGTAAATTGGACCATTGAAATAAGATGGTATAACATGGCGCTGTCTTATGGCTCTGCAAAAAAAAGAGAGACAAAACAAAGAACGAAGAAAATTTTCTTTTTCCGTTTTTTTTTTGCATCGTTATTACAGTTATAAACAGACATCTTATTACATACAACATACCAAGTACACAAACAAAAATAAATATATGCATACTACCATCATCTGCCATTCACATATGCATGAAAAATACTAATTTGCTCCAATGAGGGAAAAAAATTCAACATAATTTTGTGATGAAACTGGAAATGCATCGTTTGCATTTTTTTCCATGAATGACTATCGTTCCGAAAAAAAACCTCAGTTTATTTATTTTTTTTGGTACCCAACCCAACAAGCTTCGCTTTGCTTTCTTTACTTTTATTCATATCGACACCAAGAAATAAAACAGCTTGTATTTTTTTCTTATTAGTTTTTTTTTTCTTCTTACAAGATACCTTATATGCATGGATGGTAGCATAGTAGATTATTATTGGCCACAAAATAACTTGTATATTTTTTTCTTCTTCCTTTTGCTACTCCACACTTTTTTTCTGCTTTGCTTTTTTTCAGCTGAAAACTCTTTTTTTTCTCAAGTGAACTGACTCTCTACTTCTTTCACTTTGTGTTCTCCCCTTGTACTTGTTCACTCGCTCTCTCGGGTTGGCTTGGCATTCTTGTGAAACTTTAAAAGTTTTGGTAAATAGCCCCATATGAAAATAAAGTGGAATGCCAAGAAAGTGCTCAATAAACAGACACGTACATACATTACTCAATATACAAAGATACACATAATATATTAATGCACACATGTCTGTAGATAAAAAAGCACACACACACTCTCGTGGATACACAATAAGAAGTAGATGAAGAAGAACATGAATTTCCTGTTATAAAAGCCCGAAGCTTGAAAGCAGGTAGAAAAAGAAGGACTTTTACTGATATATGTACACATCACATCAACTGCTTCTGTTGCTAACTTGCAAAAAAATAATACTTGCTTCTTGAAAATATAGTCAAGTTCAGCACAAAGTCTTGTTCTTCTTCACTAACACATAATTTAGAAAGGTATAGCGGAAGGAAATTGTGATGGATAAATCTGAATGTCAGACTGAAAGCACACCTTTTTTTTACCCCACTGCTGCCACCACCGCTACCATCGCTATTTTCATGCAGCAAAGTAGTCAGTCTTTCAATGTAATACTGATTACGGTCTCACATGAAACTCCTCCTGTGGGTAAACAGCTTATAGAAAAAAAGAGAAAGTTGATTTCTGATTTTTTCTTTTCTTTTTGCTCCTTTTTTAAGACAAATATTCATACTGTTCATAGTTTAAAAAAAGGATCGACGACGCTTTAACTTGTATTCCCTGAGTATATACTCTATTGCAAAGCATTAACTTTTAGTTTCTCTTTCACTTTTCCAGGCTTTGTGAAAAGAAAGAAATAGAAAAACGTTGTATGAGTGGGAATTTAACCAAATGGAGGAAAAAAATACTGAGCATCACAGAATGTTTAGAGATCAAAATGCACAGATCTACTATCTTTTTCTGATGTTCACCATAATAAACTACCATGCAAAAAATTATGTATGTATCAATAAAGTGCAAAAAAAATTGTTAACGTAATACATATTATAACATATAGTTAGAATGCTGATTTTTTTTATCTATTCATATTTGTTCAAGTATTTTAGGAATGTGAATGCAAATGATGGTTGGGCTGTTATAGTGCAATTCCCAGTCTTTCAAGCAAGAAGACAAGCGAAAACGAACCCCAGTGGAATTTTTTTCTCTTTCAAAACATGAGTACAAAAAAATGCTCTTGTGTACTGGCACAATGGAATAACGCCTTTTTTAAACAAAATCATATTTTTCTAGTCATCTTTTCCTCTTTCACTTCTTGTTTCTTACACTTCAAAACCCATAGTCATCATCATCATCATAAAATATTACTAGGGAAAAAAGTCCCCATCACCAAAGAAAAAAAATGTAGTACTTTTTTTTACACATCGAGTATCTCTATTTTTTGTCTTGATATATTTTACACAATACAATACGTAGTAAATTAGGTTATAGATAAGTGAAAAATGCTAAAGAAACGCGCGGGTGGTGGTGGTGATGGTGGAATCGCTGAAGTAAGCCGAACCAGCAGCTTTCTCAGTATTTTTTTATCGTTTCTTAAGAAATGTAAAGTGGAGCTGTGTGAAGAATATCAAAATGCAAAATAAAATCTTATTTATTACAATGACGTAAATAAGTTGACTTCTTTCTGGAACTGCACTCTCCCATTTTAACTTTCAACCATAATATATTATTTTCATTGCATACAAGGAAGGTATGCAGATTACCCAATATGGAATATGGAATCTCTCGTAATTCACATACTTTTTTGTTACTCATGTTGTCATAGTCATGTGAGTTCATATCTTGTTTTATTTTTTTAAAGCAAAGAATCATGTTGGCATGCATGTCGAATGTTACAAATAACTTGGTGAATGTACACATAGTACCAGAAAATAATAAACTACTTTTTTTTTTAAAGTAAAGTGCACAGGATGCTGTTCATCTTTTATGGCAGAGGTTGTACTTTGTTGTACGTGATAACTTTCTCGGTTGGTGGATTGGATGTGAATGCGAAAATGAATACAAAGGTATTTGGCTTTTTTTTCGCCCAAGAGCTACTTACATGGCTTGGCTTTATGATATCGAAACCGAGTTGCATTCTTCTTTTGTGCTATTATTTAATTTTTTAGTGCAGTACATACGTATTTTTTGTTCCCTTTGTGTTCAAATGGACATAAAAAAGTAGCTATGATATTTTAGAGGTGAAAATTCCAAGGTGATGTATTGTTGCTTCTAGTTAATATTCATGTAACTAGTTAAAAACATTGAAACATAAGTGTATTGTTTTTCCCTACTGTACTTTTCAAAATTATATATGGCTAGTTATGTGTAGAGAAGGTTGGTATTGCCGGTGGCGGGGGTGGTCATGGTGGTGGTATGTTGGTGGTAACGGGAGCGATGATCATAATAATAATACTGATATGAAATGGATAGTTCCAAAGTACCCATTTTTGGATGAAAAAGGAAACGTTTTCCACGTTGATAGCCGAAGTATACCCATTTTTTGTACATTTTTAAAGAGGAAAAAAAGTCCAGTGAATATCATACTCAAAAATAAGTAGGTTACCGTATATACTATGTATGATGTTCCGTTTCAGGAGTAGGCCATAATGTTAGAAGTGTAAAAAGTTGTTGAAGGCTAGACTGTCTGAAAGGAGAAAGAAAGTGAAGAAAAAAATAAAACAACTTCAGAAAACTGAAAAAAAGAAGTGGTCATGTAAACGATGATCGGCATTTCAAGAGTAACGGCTAACGGTAACGATTGGAAAATTACCATGAAAT
>JAQIWN010004782.1:0-10720 GCA_034699025.1 Entomobrya cf. arborea Gr-Col-00668 | reverse complement strand
GTAATTGAATTACTTCGGCCCAAGTAATTTGTAATTGTAATTATTATTGTTATAATTAGTCCCTTGCGGAACTGTGCTGATAAGGAAGTGCCACAGATGGAACTAGAGTTCTGAAATCGCGTCAAGGAGTGTTCACTTGCCGGGAAAAGAGGACAGAACTACAAGGGGGACGTTGAAACCACTGAAGCCGAGGAAGAAGAGGAAAATTGAAAAGGTGATAGACAACGGCAAGAAGGAGGAGCAAATTCCTGCCGACCTACTCTCCAGATACGCCAGTGACAACGATGGTACCCTATATGAAGATAAATATGACATGTTCACCATGCTGGGATTTCGAAACATTTTGTCGAAACTGGTGCAAAACTTTATGGAGACGATAGGTGGAGTAACGACTCCCTTTCTTTACATTTCAAAACTTTGGTCCGTATTTACACCACACGTCGAGGATAAGGATGCCTGGGGCATCAATCATCATCACAGAGGGGAGCCAAAAATATGGTTAGTTATAATAGTTCTTTTTTTAAAACGTCACAAGTGTCACGATCATTGAGTTGTGTAAATATGTATCTATTTGAGGTATACATTTTAGGTTTCGGACTACAGCAAATTACGCGAGGCGCTTGTTCACGAGTTACCCGGTTGCAAAATTGACAATTGTCGAAAATGCATAAATGTTATGCGTCAAACTAACATTAATCAACAGTTGTGATTAGAAAATTAAGCGTACACCTACTTCAAAGAAACAAATTTGGTTAAAAAAATAGTTTCAACACTGACCTTCCATAAACCATACAGACAAAGTCAACTTCCGCCACCCAAACCTTGCCATCGATTAATCTCTTTCCATCGCCAATTCCACCTGACGCTGGTTCAACAGCTGAATCTGTCGAATAGCTTCTTGGTCACTCCTGACCGTCCTATCATATATCCCCTCAGTGGCATAGTCCATTTCAGTAGCTATGCTGTTGCTGGAAAGTAACCTGTGCTGCTCACCCCCGATCGGTTCACGACATTCTGGACATTTTCCAGTTGTCTTTGCTCCACCACACTCAGTTATCACATATAAATGCCCATTTGGGCACCAACGACCGGATTGCTCCCCTCCAAACGCCGACACTATCTTGACTCGCTCTTCCTCAGTAATAGCCAAATTCACTCTCAATAAAACACAATTTCCTGTAAGCCACGTCAAACTTTGTTTGTTTATAAACGTCATACGTCGTCATCATTACAGCTAGTCATATACATGTGCAACAAGATGTTCACAAGTTTGCCACAAAATTCTACCAGACGTTCTTTATATGGAATTATAAGAAATGCCTAATATAAAAAAGTAACGCCACCATAACTCTCAGGTCAACCCACGACACAATGATTTTATTCAACATTTTCCTACAAATACGCACTAAAGCTGTCATCAGAGAATATTAATTTCATTTTAATTGTACATCTAGAATTTCAATTAGGATACCTTATTGTTTAAACACAACCATTTTCATAATGCTACCGTACAAACATAAGTCAAGAACCAATCGATGAAAATTAGCATTAATCTTTGTGATCCAATCGGAGGTGCCGGTTCAACTCTTTTTCTTGAGTAGGACAGCGGACATATGGGGCACTGAAAAACCGGAAGAATGCGGGAGTGCACTTCCCTGAAATGTCTGTTAAGGTTTCGACGTGTCTTAAGATGAGATTCTAATGAATGAAGAATTATTTTGGAATATAATATTATTTTTTTGAACTTTTTTTCCATCTGAATTGATCGTAATCAATAGTATTACCAACTCACCACAACGAGCACAAACGTACGCGTCAAACCCAAAGTCATATTCACCGCGCTGATTTGGAGCTGCATTACGGTAACTGTTCCACTGACGCCTTTGAGGTGAAGCTGCGACGTTGTTCCGGTTACCAACATTAAGTGCAGCGGCAGCGACGATCTGAACTTGAGGTTCTGTTGCATTGACAGGTTGTAAGTTTTCATGTTCCACGTTGTGGCTCGGTTGACCATGATCCGAATCAACTGGATCATCACTGGCGTGTTGACCTTCATCTCGAACATTTTTATCCTCTTGATTAACGGCTTCCTCCTCCATGTTCATCTCAGGTTGTGTTGGTATAGAATCAGCTGGGCCGTCACCGCCTTGTTGAACATCTTCTAAATCAATGACCTCGACCAAATTTCTGCCTTGACATTTAGGCTCGGTGTCATCACTTTCACTGTCCACATGTTTCTCTTGATTTCCTTCCTCGACACAAACGTTCCTTGATATTTCTTCGATATATCCTAATGTTGGACGATCTCGTTTAAAAACTCCTGTGTCAACAACTGAGGTAAACAAAAACTGTCTCAATGATACCGTCATGAAAAATGATAAAATAGGAATGATATTATTAAAAATAGGAAATATTTTAGTAACATCTTTATTTAAACTTAAAAACCTACAATTACACGCCGGCAAACCATACAGTTGATATTGTGATTTCTTTGGTCATAAGCCAGCGTTCTATTGCAGTTTCGAATACAGGAATGGCAAAGTAAGTGTTTGAAACACCATTGTCCGTCATTCCTCTGCACAACTACTGGTTTTCTAATACCACTGTCAAACTTTGATTTGCAGATGTTGCAATGTTTTTCTTTTAAAAGTTTAAAATTCATTTTTTTTTGTAAAAAAGCACTATAACTGCAAAAGTTAACTTGCACCGGAACACAATAAACAAACTTTAGATTTTAGATGTAAATGGCGAAGTCCAACAAAGTGTATTGAACACAAAGCAGTTCCACCAAAATATGAATGAAACGTATGATTGGCGTTGATAAAAAGCATGCATGCATACAGTGGATAGTCTTGCTTGTCAGAAAATAATTTGTATTGTTTATACAAATTATTGAATTTATCACAAGCAATTTAAAATCTTAAAGAAGACCAGTTTCTTTCTTCATAATATCGGACATGATACACTCGAAATTGATCAGTGCTGTTATGATTCATTTAACAAACGTCCCATTTTTACTCTGGTACACCGGAACCAACTTCTTACCAACACGAATCTGGAGACCAGCATAATATTGTTTTGCTGAAGCAATAAGGCTACTCCATCTCATCTCATTCTTGGCACTCAATGGTTCGTTGCAATCTTAACCAAATGGTCTTGTGTTTAGCAGGTCAAAGATGAAAATATTAATTCGTAAGAACTCAGTTGTTGCCTCTGAGCCTTCAAACCCATCCATTCCAATGTTTCGGCAAAAATCAATAGCCGTAGCAGTTCGGTTACTTAAAACTTACACACAAAGTTTAACATTCATTTTTTCTGTTGGAAATTGACATGGCACGAGTCAACTTATTTCCAGCCCCCAGCTTAAGTTGTTCTCGTTCTTGTACCATGTGCAACTTTGTAACGAAATCCCAATGAATTTAATATAAAAATTGTGTTTAATTAAACTGTATTGAAAAAGTATGTGTAAATATTTGAAACAAGAAGAGTGTAAAAACTCTGTACTTACACTACTCTCTAAAATCAACTACCGAATTGCAAATGAGTAGATGTATACCACGCTTGTAGTGTTTAAATGGCACTTGTGTACTTTTTACAACGCTTGTAACGCCTTTCCTAACATTTTCTCAAGTTGCCCCAGCCTTTTCTGACATTTTCTCTGGTTGTCCCATCATTTTCTAACATTTTCTCAAGTGGCCCCTGACTTTTCTGACATTTTCTAAAGTTGCCCCAGCCTTTCCTAACATTTTTTCAAGTTGCCCCAGCCTTTTCTGACATTTTCTCTGGTTGTCCCATCATTTTCTAACATTTTCTCAAGTGGCCCTGACTTTTCTGACATTTTCTAAAGTTGCCCCAGCCTTTCCTAACATTTTCTCAAGTGGCCCCTGACTTTTCTGACACTTTCTCAAGTTGCCCCAGCCTTTTCTGACATTTTTTAAGTTGCCCCAGCCTTTTCTGACATTTTCTCAAGTTTCCCCAGACTTTTCTATCATTTTCTCAAGTTGCCCCAGCCTTTTCTGACACTTTCTCAAGTTGCCTCCAGGCTATTCTGAGGTTTTTGAAGTTACCCCAGTCTATTCTACCATTTTCTCAAGTTGTCCCAATGTTTTCAGACTTCAAATTTGTGATTTAGTTGCCTTCATTATTCGTTTCATGTTGTCTGACAAAATGCTTTAAAAAATTTGCTATTTAAAATTCATGTATTCTGTAGACCCCCATATCTCGGGTCAAAGTTGACACGAGGATCTGAAATCGCATAGGAGGTACTGAACTAAGGAAGTCGTGTACAAAGTTTGCTGCCAATCAGTCGAGTAGTTTTCGAGAAATCGTGCGGACACACTGACAGACAAACAGGATGTTAAAAACATTAACTACTGTGCTACGCAATTCGGTAGTTGATAAAATGTCAATGAGTACATACCTTCATATCACTGTTAAATAGAACTCCATGTTTTTCGAGCGTATTTCGCACCAATTTAAACATGTGGGCAGCATCTGGTATTAGATAGCACCGTTTTGACGAATCTTCATTTTGAATAAATGGTTGAAAATCATTACTGTTAATTGTAGGACAAGCTCCAAGTTGCTCCATTGCTTTGAAATTGGATCTCAGACCATCGAATGAGACAGAAAGTACGTTTCCATTTGCTTCTTCTAAAGACTTTATGCATTTTTGGACAACCTGTGAAAATACTTCGGACTTTAAACCATCAGTTAACGAATACGCAAGCGGGAATGACTTGTTTCCATTTATTTCAGTTACGAGACAAAATAGAGCAGATTTGGCCAAAGTGGGTGGTCCTTCCAAAACCAGTCCTCCATAGTCAATGGTTCCCAACATCCTTTACCCATCAAATACTACTTGTTGCCGTATCGCTACTTCATAAAAAGCAAGACTGTAGTACATTTTTTTGCAGACAAGTTGCTGCAACTTCGTGTAATGATTGAGGCAATAAACCTGTTTTTAGACTAAAATTAGTTAAATTGTGAACAAAAATCGCTGTGGTAAGTATATTTTTTAGTAGGACATGTAAAACACCCTGGTTGTACTATAACATCTTTGGTCCACCTTTGACAATTAGTAGGGTCGGGCAGGATGGTAGGAAGCATATGGCGTAGGTACGAACATCCTTTTGCTGAAAGATAGTGACAATTAAAAACAAAGGTCAAAGGTGAAAGTTGAGTAGGGTTGAGTGTGTGGTACATTTCTGCGCTTCATAAATTTCAACAGCAAAGAATCCGCCTTTGTAGCAGGTTCAGGAAAATCGAGGTGCAATTTACTTTTTTATTTTCTAACTTCAAACCGTCGATTTGTCGTGATTTCCGTTTCAGGTGCTCGTCTCGTCTAATAATTTTTTCTTTAGGGACAGTATTGTACTTCGTCTCAGTTGTTCGTTTTCAGCTTTCAAAATTTTCATTTCTTTATTTAAAGATGAAATTCTACTATTGATAACCGCAATGACCTTTACTTGAGCTTCAATTACTTCGTTGCAACTTTATGTTCGTCAAGTTTCGCATTTCCCACTTGATTAGTTGGCTGACTAACGTCGATTTCAAATCCTTGGTCCAATCCAGGGTGAAATTGAGTTTCACTTCCTTTCCTTTCATTAGCTACTTCCATCTCCTCCCTCAGATTTTCGTAAATCTAGAGAGTAGCATAATTATTAATTTGATTACAAAATCATTAGCGTGTTTAGGGGTGAGGACAACCTTATCGGATATGTCAGTATCATCATTCATGCTTGGGTGACATCCATTCGTAATAAACTGCTTGCCAGTGGCACTGGCTCTAACTTCGGTCCTTTTAAAGTGACGACTACATATGAAAAGGGCTTTTCGCTGGCTTCCAAGCTGTGAAGTTGCTACTTGCAATTTTAAGAATGGTGAGCCATGATTGATCCCATCCATTGCCATTCCTTGGAACTCTGTAATTGCAGATGAGGGAATGCAGTTGGTCATGGTGTGTGTACACTTATCATAGTAGCATTATCTTATTGGTGAAGAGAGACTGTGGCGGAAACTTCTTGGGAGCAGGAAACGACTTCACATTTCCGGTTTACCATTGCGAAACGAACAACAGACCCAATGAGGACTTGTGGTATTAATCTGATCGTCAAAAGTGAGTTTGAGTTGAATATTAAAGAAGTTCACTGATTTTCTAAACCTTCAAGGCACAACCCTATCAGCTTGTCTTTGTCATATGTTAACCATTTACATTGTTAACATCCATCAAAAACCTGAAAATTACAAGAAAAAAAATCATGGAAACATTGGACCAGAGTAAATTACCAAAAAATGTGAATGTATGTTCCGGGTGTACAAGCAGAGTTTCCGTCTCCATTCTAACATGCAAACTCCACTACCCAATCTATATGTGTACCAAATTAGGAGTCAATCGGTCAAGGGGTTATATGCGAAATCATGATGCACAGAAAAAGTGCACAAAGAGGAAATTATAAGTACCGGCTTACTAATAAACAGCCTACTTAGCTGGGAGAGGGAGCGGCAAGCAGGGAATAGGCATGAGATGGAGCCGCAAGCTGGAAAGAGAGGAAATTAAGGAAGCTGCTTAGCAGGGAGTTTCTTGAAGTTCATGAGTACCTACACTTCCCCTGCAAAAATCAAAAAAATTCTACTGGTTGCTTTTTTACTACTAAATTTGAAAGTTTTGAAAACTTCCTGACCAATTTTTTAAAATTTTATACCAGAATATACCTTTGTAAAATAATTGATGACTTAAATGTTATTTTTAAATATGAGACAATTTTAATCTAATACTTTGTTTGTAAAAAATACTCAGCAAAAATCTTGCCCCCAAGGGGCTGATGTTGTATGATTGCAATATACAAAAGAATGGACTGATAAAGATTGCTAATAATAATAAAAGAAGAAGATAAAGTGGCTGTTTCTGAACGTGTATGGTATTTAAAAATAATTACTAAGCCACTTTAGCTAAAACCTATCATATAAATTAATTATTTATTATATTTTTTCTACGTAGACACGCGGGCCTTGACTGCTTAGTGGATGAATCTTACATTAAACAAAAAACTAGTATAAATATCTATCAACAATTTTCGCATAAAAAATTACATTTATTCATCATTTGTTAATCCAACTTATTCTACAGTTCTTAATTCATCATTTGATAGTGTCAAATAGTGTCATGAAATGTCATGGTCGAAACCGCTTGTGTATTACTTTTAGGAATATAAGGTGGCATGTATGAATGTATGTATGTAATAAGGGCCCTAGTAAGTCAAAGTATTTACAAATCTCAATGTACCAAATGATTGATCCAAACTTACCTTTGAAATAAGTACCAAGATTTCTTAATACAAATTAGCAAAACTGATTTTTAGTTCAAATCATCAGGATTTCGTGAAATATCTACTTGAAAATTAACAGTGCTGCTAATTTTGTTTATTAAAAAGTAATTTTGTTGCGCATTACAGAAATATTGATACGAATAAAGACATATTTGCATTGCAGCTCTTTTATAGATTTCATGGATTATGTGGTCATATAAGTATGGCGTCACCATGCACATTTAAAGCTTGAATTTTGAATTAACCTTTCAATCCATGAATCAAACCAAAAAAGGTAGCTAAAGATATCAGGCTTTTTAAAAAGGCTTTCCATTGCAATTGAAACCTTGGAGTTCTCATTAATAAGTACTCTTCGGAAACGGGGTGAAGTGAAATCGTTGGAAGTATGAATGGTAGGAATTGCTGGCTATTTCGATCAACACACGCAAGGAAAACCAGGACAGGAGTGAACAGGAAGAGATGGGTTACTTAATTCTAAGCCTCGTGAAAACAAGCATTCAACTGTTGGTAACAATTGTGTTTAATTGAATAAAGTTAATTAAGTACAAATTAACAGTTGTGAGTTCTTCTCATAATTTTAACTATAACTCATTTCTATCATTTTGCCAGTTGATGGCATTTTAGCATGTGGTGGTGGCAGTAGCTAGTGAGGGCATAGTGAAAATACTAGAAGAAAATAGTAAAGCAATTTAAGGTTCAGTCCAATAAAAACCTGAACTTTTTGAAATGTGTGATATCTCTAAAACCAAAAGCTTCTGGTCAAATCTGAAAGCAAATAAACACTAAGCAAAGCTTGCTCTTCAAGCAAATGAACTTTAAAGTCCACTTTGGATAGTATAACTTTGTGTAAGCAACCCAGTAATGGCAAAACTTGAAAATGTATAAGTCAAAACACTCCATTTCAAAGCTTGATATCTCAGACAATAAAAGGGTTTGGCCAAATCAAAAACCTGATTATTATCAGGCAAAGATTGCCCAACAAGAAAATTAACATCAAAGTCCCAGTTGAATATCATTTGTGTGAGTAAAACAACAAGGTAAAACTGACATTTGATAATGTTGGTATCAAGCCTGATTTTTTTTAAATGTGTAATATCTCTGAAACCAAAAGCTTCTGGTCAAATCTGAAAGCAAAAAAACACTAAGCAAAGCTTGTTCTACAAGCAAATGAACTTTAAAGTCTACTTTGGATAGTATCGCTTTGTGTAAGCAACCCAGTAATTGCGAAACTTAAAAATGTATAAGTCAAAACACTCAATTTCAAAACTTGATATCTCAGACAACAAAAGGGTTTGGCCAAATCAAAAACCTGATTATTATTGGTCAAGGATTGCCTAACAAGAAAATTAACATCAAAGTCCATGTTGAACATCGATCGTTTGAGTAAACAACAATGAAAAAGCCGAAATTTGAGAATGTTGGTATCAAACCAGAACTTTTTGAAATGTGTGATATCTCTGAAACCAAAAGCTTCTAGTCAAATCTGAAAGCAAATAAACACTAACAAAAGCTTGCTTTACAAGAAAATGAACTTTAAAGTCCACTTTGGATAGTATTACTATGTGTAAGCAACCCAGTAATAGCGAACCTGAAAATGTTTAAGTCAAAACGCTCCATTTCAAAGCTTGATATCTCAGAAAATTAACGGGTTTGGCCAAATCAAAAACCTAATTATTGTCAGGCAAGGATTGTCCAACAAGAAAATTAACATCAAGATCCCAGTTGAACATTGATCGTGTGAGTAAACCAAAACAAAAAAGCCGAAATTTGAATATGTTGGTATCAAACCTGAACTTTTTGAAATAAGTAATATCTCTGAAACCAAAAGCTTCTGGTCAAATCTGGAAGCAAATAAACCCTAAGCAAAGTCAAAACACTCCATTTCAAAGATTGATATCTCAGACAATAAATGGTTTTGGCTAAGATTTTGCTTGCTTGATGGCTGCACGTAAAAATGTGCTTGCTTGCTAGTTGCTGCACACACAATTTTGCTTGCTTACTGCATGCAATATTGGCTTGCTTGCTACACGCAACATTTTCTTGCTTGCTACACGCAACATTTTCTTGCTTGCTGCACGCAAACTTTGCTTGCTTGCTGCACGGAACACTTTCCTTGCTTGCTTGCTGCACGTAAAACTTTTCTTGCTCCACGCAAAACTTTGACTTGGACTATTGACTGGACTTTATCAAAGGATTTAAAATCTGGAAAGAATTAAAAATCTTAGGGTGACATCGTATAGAAAACCTACGACCGGTTTACCACTAAACCGAGCTTATCTTGATCGTAGACGAAAGATAAGCCAGAAAGTTATTCTCACGATTAAATTGGGGCAAGTTGAGCCAACTTAAACAAATTTATACGATTCTAGGATCGATTACATTTTTAAACCTGCGCTAATCGCGAAAATAGGATTAAATCTTGAAACTGGGGTAGGGCAGTCGTAAGCTTGTTCTCTTATGCATATTCTACTTTTAACAGTCTTGTATAGTTTAGAAACATGTTTTATTAAAGAAAATTGATTAGTTAAATATTTTCAGAAATATTCACGATTACAATTACGATTCTTAACTTGAGTCCATGATGAAGTCGTCATCATAATTGTTTTGTTTACAAAATGTAATCTGGTATCATCATTGTTTTTGGTATTCTCCGCTAGCTAAACTAGTTTAAATATAATCCTGCCTAATCTAATATTTAAAGATAAGCAAAAACTTACTCGATTCTAAATTAGTTTTGACTTAAATCTGGATTAAGCAAGATTAGCTCAGACTGGGATCAGTGGTAAATTTATACGATCCGCTCATTTAATTATAACAAGTTGTTGTTATGGTAAAAAAATTTGGAAAACTATTTTGCTCTTCAGAAATAGACAGGAGGGACTTCTTGTTTGTTCAAGGAGTGAAAACGCTTAAAGTGTTTAAATCATTGCCTGATTTGTACTCTAAGATTCTGAAATCTAAAGATAATCGTAGGGAACTTATTCCAGGTGTATTCGTAACGTATATATATGGAGCCGGAGGAGGACTACAACTATCTCATAAACTAAAAACCAAATAAAAATATGTGTTTCAGATCATCTATGCAACGCACTCGTGATTAACGGACTCGACCACGTGGACTTGAGCAATGAGTAATTATGGATGTATTCCTGTAATTGACGAGGATGTGGATAAATCCATTACAGTTTTTTAGAGAATTTTGTTAGATCAGATAAAGAATACGAAAAATGTTTTGTTAGCAACAATGTACAATTTCCCAATTTAAAATAAACTAATCCAGAAAAAGTGTTCAAAAAACATGACTACGCGTGGTTGGTAAAAAGTATGAAACAAGGCCACCCGTAGATGCGTTCTCACATATTGCTGGGGTAAAATTATAAAGGTATTGACTA
>JAQIWN010004781.1:0-10720 GCA_034699025.1 Entomobrya cf. arborea Gr-Col-00668 | reverse complement strand
ATTCCAAAAAAAGTTCCATTGGAAGTTGATAAAATGATTTACGATAAGTGCAAATGAGTAATCTGTTCTCACATATCTATCAAGTTATTGGATGACTTCTTGGACGTTTGAAAATACTTAAAAACTACCAAATTACTCCACTTTCAACAAGATAGCAGATGAATTCGTGACTTGTAATTTTTTTTAGTGGAAAAACTTATTTGTCGAAGAAAGTCACAAATATTCATGCACTTGAGCTGTGCGAATGTAAATTTCATGCTGCTACGCATAGACGTGTCCCAAATATTTTACAAGAGCACGCTTTCGCTGTTTACGTTATGTGCGTTAAGTTGTTAACGACTCATGCGAAAATTGGCTACATAGTCTATGGAATAAATTAAAGCGAATACACATGTGTGTGTACGTTTAAATAATGCACGAGGATTTTTTTTAACCAGACATGCAATATAGTACACGAACTTAAGAGATAAACTAAATAAAAATTACATGTTACGTTTCCATAATATTGTTCAAAGAGAAAACAAACATTCACCCACATCCAGCACATATTCAGACTAAACACATTTTCATAAATATAATATGATTTGTGTGACTTTTCCACGATACTCTTATGGCACTACAAATATAATAAATCTCCAAGTTTTGTTTTCTCGAAAGAGGCGAATTCGCCAGTGCATAACATGGCATGTTTTAGCCATCAGTTAGTTCAATAAATATACTCACATGACAAGTTTTTTTGCAACGATGCAATACATTATTAAGCACGCATTCTGGCAGAAAGAAAAGCTGCACGCATTGCAAGATACATGACTATAAGATATGGCTTGGGCACGAATGAGTTAGTGAGAAATAAGAAGCGATGCAAAAGAGAAATTATTCCAATTTTTCGTCACGGATAAGGTTACTTATTTATGAGCTACTTTAATTTTTATGCTATGTTTATTCGTTTCATTTCCATGCTACACGTATGGAACTTTACTGGTTTACTGTAAATAATTGATAATTACCACTCGCAGTATCAGTTAGTTAGTACGCTAAAAATATAATTTATTTTGCAACAAGAAAATAACTTGGATTTTCTCTACCCGTTTTTTATCTCTGTCCTTTTTATTGGAAGTTATGATAGATTTAGAACGCGTTAAAATAGCTCTTACGTGTTAAAACTCTGTTGCAACCATTTGTAATGTAATCAGTAAGATGCAGGACCTGCTGTTTAAGCTTCTTTGTAATCGCTCGCTCACATTGTTAGCTAATGAAGACACATCCTTAATAGCTATAGGAAAGTACTAAAACCCAAATAAAACGGTTATGTAGCCAGTCTTTGGTGAAATAACATTTGTGTGTTGTGAATTCACAATTTACGGAAACAGGGTACATACGACTTTGTCCGTTGTACTGAGGAAATATATAAACTGATAGATAAGCATACGTGCAACTGAAAAGAAAAAAAAACAATGTTCAAATATGCCTTCTAGATCTTCTAATGTATATATGTAATAGCAAAACCACAATACAGTTATTTAAAAAGATAGTAGTCACCGGATTTGTAATGCTCGCTGGAACAGGAAGGAAGAATGATTCGACTGCATTGAACCCTCTGGCCTTTCGGCTTTACTACTTGAAAAACTAAAAGATAGTATTATGGAGGTTACACAATACATACATTGTCTGAAATAAGTCTGCAAATTATTTTTGTGTAATTTAATGGCTTAAACTTAATGATGATATAGGTATTTTGCAGTTTTATCTTATGTCTGCTTTACGAAAAGATAAACGTGCAGTACTTGTGCTAAAAAGTGCAGAAAATGCAGACAATTACGAAGTTCAAATCGCATTCATTCATGATAGTAAATTTTGATGAAAACTAAAAAAAATAAATGCATTTTTTCATTGATGATGATGTATCAATACAACAACTCTTTTTGACCAGAAATAGGCACAAGGTGAAGGCATTCCTACTCATATTTTAAAGTAAAGTAAATCCATATTAGATATCGCAATTTGTGTCAAAACTTCTTTCACACTTCCACCCACGGACGCATGGCATAACGCATTTAGAAAGTTCCGTTCCTTCCTAATGGAACTTTGAATGAACAGAGTAATGGCTGTGACAAAACAGACAAATGGACTTCGTGCCATTCAAAGCGAAAAAAAAAATTCCATCCGTTTCCACTGCTTTCTCCAACTTCATAACTTTCATGTTCTGGACAGATAGTGGAGCATCATTTCATGTTATGAGTATGAGCACTGGAAGACGGGTAAAACCTAGGATTTGTGAATGTATGCTTTGTTATAAATTTGATATCAGCTTTCAAGTGTCTTACTTAATAAGAGAGGTGACAGTGGGAAGATCATTTACAAGGGAAACTAGAAGGAAAATGACACTTTTTCGACACTTTTGAACTCAAGTAAGGAAGAAAATTCACGGAAATAAGTTATGAATGTTAAACGCGTGTGTGACACACTCAGAATTATCATCACATTGTTTTTCTTTTGTTTAAATGGGTGCATCCAAACTTCAAAAACTACTTTCCTTGTTCATTTTCTACTTCTCTGACAATATCATAAATTAACTTTCTTACATTCATTAAATTCAGATCCCACCTTGCATATTACATTTTTTCATTTTTCCTACATCTCGTAGTTCCTTTTTTGTGACAGTTTTTTCAAATTACTTTCCAGTTTATTTTTCTCACATGAAATTAAATATGCTGCATTGAAGAAAATCTGATAAGCTTTTTCTCTCATTTCTTCCAACATACAAAGTATTTAAGAAGCTTCCTAGGCATCTAATCTAAATGCATTTCTGTATCATTTCAAAATATCATTCGTCTCATGTCGACTTACCCTACAAAGTTGCTCATAAATTGAAAAAGTGTCATTATCTCTTACCCAAAAATATCATTAAAACTGGAAGAGCGAAATCGATTTTAAAAACATTAAACCACCAACAAGCAATCTGATCTAAAAACTCCCTCATCTATAATGCGATATAAATCAGCTTGTGAAAAATGAATTATCTGACTAGTGCAAAATCCCTAACGATAAAAACTAAATCTCCCAGATATCCCATTAAAGCAGTCAGCTCATCTCTTCCCAACCCTTTATCCTCAAAGTAATCGATGTACGGGTTATAAGTTAAGATAGAGTTAACAACGTTCATCTAACCGTACAAGTCTAAACTCCACTAATCTACATTACATCTCCGCATCTTCTCATCTATGAAGTGCGAACGACGTTTATAGATATCACAACGTTGACATTTTGAAGGCAGGAGGTCGGCCGCTCTCACAACCTCACAATTCATTTCTTTTCTTACTTGTGTGCTTTGAATGCATATATATTCACCCTCCAATAACTTTAACCAAGTACGTTAACATCGAATGTCGTCTTGCAAAAGTAAATATATATGAAGAGGTTCCGCTAGACACATGCTTCGAAATACACTTTCTCTCCTCGACTTCACTTCCAATTTAAGAGTACTAAATCATTCCGGAACTACTTCTGCAATGTTTCACTCGCTCTATCTACTTTATTTACACATTGTGCATTATTATCCTGATACACACAAAAGATATCCTCTTTTACTGATAAATTCTTATTCTCCTTTCGTTTTACCTTCTTAAGGACCTACGACACTTCCCATCTCTTTCTTAAGACATGAACGTAGATTTCACCAGATCTCTTTTTACGCGATAAGTTTTGAGACAACTCACATTTCGAGACACTTGAATGTTTTGTAGTATGAGATTCTGATGAAGTTAAATAAAATATTGCTCCGTTGCGCTGCTCTTTTTCCATTGCATTTTATTATTTGATCTCTAGTAACACCAGCCACCACCGTCAAAATATGTACATAGAGCACATATTTCACTTGACATTAGTGTCACCACAATGGTAGTACTTGACAGGGAAAAAAGCACTCTTATGCTAACATTTCAATTTACTTTTGTGTCTGGCTGGCTGTATGGAACTGAGTAGGAGTGAAAAATCGTTTGCGTCTGGCAACAGGTTACACTCAAGAAATTTAAAACAGTATGGTAATTCTCGGAACGATGTGCTCATGAAAAGTAAAAGGAATTTTTTTGTGCTCAACATTTTAAATTCTAAAGAATTGTTTGTTTTGTGGGCAAAGACCTAGATTTTAACATTAAATGTGAAAGGGTTTATTGATGGTATTTACTTTCTCACTGTCACACGTTCTATTGCAAAGATTACACATTTGCATAAGCAAACGCACACACTTCATAAAAAAACTATATCATAATCATATCTAAATGTTTTGTTAGTCTGAGAATTTGAATTTATTGCGGTGTAATTGAATGTTTTCTCTGAATTTCCGGTTAATGTGACAATAACACCATTTTTTGTCATGTTTACTCAGTTTTTTCTGTCGGAAATGTCAATATCAGTCAGACGATTATCAGTTTACTTTCATCACTTCCGTCATACTAAAAGGCAATAAGCTTGTTCGTATTGAATGTCTTGACAAATGCATGTGTTCGTACTTTGTACAAAAATCGCATTAAAGAAAACTCCCTTCGTTCTTTTTTAGCAGAGCAGAAATACATCTAGCATGAAATAATTTTGATTTATCGCATTACCCCAAATGCGTTTTCATAAATCATTCATTTGGAATATTCATTTTTTGCATCAATTCCAATAGTCTCGTTGTTGTTCCATTTTATGTGGCTTCGTGGTTGAGTCGATATTTCATGCGAAGGAGCATAAATACGAAGATAAAAATTAATCTGATGTGGTGTATAATTAAATTCTCTGTGTTGGTTTGAATATCATGTTAAATGTGATCATGTCAAATTGGATTTTTTTTAAACCAGCCCGAATCCTATGTTCTATAGAATTTTGCTCAGCGAATCATGATCTCGTGGTTAGTGCTATCATGTTTCATTTTGCAGAGGGCACAGATGCATATTTTGTAGGAAACCACAATGCTTTTTGTAGAACTCGATTAATGATATCAACCAGTTTTCATAAATTTTCAGTTATCATAATATCATCTCGTCATCACACGCTGTTTCAAAAATACAATATTTTTCAAAAATTATTTCTGTCTGCAATCATCAAAAAAGTAGCGTTGATCCCAGTTGGAGAACACGTCCCGCAAAATTGTTAAATTTATGCAATGTAACTATTTGTTTTCAAGCAACAATATTTTGAGCCAATATTAAGTATTTTCACGGGCGATTCGTGTTTGATGGATTTAGATGAGTTATTTTGAAAATTACATTTCTTAGGAAGCAATGCTTCCTAAATCGTGCTTTGGCTTTAAAAATTAGAGTGTATGTGTCTCGCGTAATGCATTTTTTAAACAAAAAGTCACGTATATTGTGGCTGCAGCTATCTAACCAAAAGTAATTATTGAATATTCAGAGTTCATTCTCGTCATTTTCTGGCCTTGGTCCCCAAACTTTCGTTTTAATTTAGTTTTTTAAATTTGCAAACATAACTTCTACTCTCACGCATGTTTGAAAACCAATTTTAACAGTGAGACTTTTCCTTTCCCTAGTCATTGTGTGAAACGAGGATAATGTTGTAATTCTTTTAGAGATTTTTATGTCACTTGAACCGGAACTGGAACACGGCTTGATATTTACTGCTGGAAAATAAAAAAAGCTGTTGTCTTTTGCCTTTTTGGGTCGTGTATAGGTAGGTGTCTTTTCCGTAGCTCATAATAATTTTTCCTTCTTCAACACTATATCATTTCGTCACATACACACACATCTAAAGGATTTGGTCAGTTTTATGACAGCAACCATGTGGTAATTCAATGTGACCTCCGGAAATAAATGCAAAGGAAAGCAGTTTTTTCCATCATTTGCATTGTATATTGAGCAGTAAAATTTTACTGCAATTTTTAGTCTTCAACTGGCATATTTTCTAGCTATTCTACAACTTTGGTGCATACATAAACCTTTTTTCCCCGTTCTAAGTCTTTGTTCCACCAACCCGCATTGCTGCCACATGCACATCTAAACCATAAGTTGTGGATGAAGATGCGTTTTTGTACACGATGTCATATTATATTATATGTAATAGCCTGTCGTTCTTTTTCCCTTTTTTCTTAATGATAAGGTCTATTGAAATGAGCCTCTTGATAGCTTAGTTTTCCCCCAGTGGGCCTTTATTTCACATTTCTTCTCCACTTTCAATTCCTTCACTACCACTGTCTCCGCCGCCACACCACTAGTCTTCTTATCTTCCTTCTACTGCCAAAGGAGGAGTAAAAATTGAGCAGTATTCAGTATTACACTAACACCCTCGGTAAAATTTGAGCACACAGAGGAACAACTCGTTTTTTTTTGTAATACAGAAAGGAAATATAATATGCAAGAGTTTTTGCTTTCAACGACAACGGTAGTGGTTGACGTTAAAAGCGATATGGTTCGTATAATGCAAGAATAAAAAGGAAAGTGATCTGGCTATTATGAGTGTGTAGCCAGCGCGAGATGTTTTTTTTTCTTTGTTTGACGGAACGGAAATAAATTACACAAGTAGAGAAATTCATCTGTTAGCATTTTTATATCTACTTTTGGTGGGATCATATAATTTGAGGCTACTTTTGCTGCTATAATATAAAAATGAGAATGGGAGGAACTGCTTATTATTACTACACAAATTCTTTGTGTAATATTTCATTGCCAGAGTCGTGCAACTTGTCTGCACAAACATCGATGGCGACATGCCAATGGTTCTCATGATAGACAATAATGTGACATTAAGTAGAATAAGAGAAAATAAGATCCTCGGTGATCCTCCCAAGCTTTTTTCTCTTTTTGTCTTTTGCTGCCACGCCACACGGAAAGTGAAGTACCGTTGAAAAAGTTGAAATATACTCTCTCTTTATTACTTTCAGCTGGTCTGTCATGCAATATTTTTCTCAAAGTTATATCTCCGACTCTGCACTGTAGAAAGAGTATAACTAGTGAACTAACTTCATTTGGATTTTTATGTGCTTGGAGCCTTTTTGTTTACTCTGAAAGGCACATTAAGGAAGGGTCAAATGACCCTTAGTTTTACTATTATTGCCTTTCATCGTTTCCAGTTTATGTGGCCTATTAGAATTGAACAAACAGCTACTAAAAATTCTCATGGTATGATCAGTAGCTGGGAGGATGTAGATATGCAACATCATAAATGACTATCTGTGCAACTCATCACATGCGGCACTGCCAAGGAATATTCAATTCAGAATCCATCTAAAATCCCATATTGTGCAATGTAAATGTAACTAGTGTACATAAATTTTATCCTAATTCCATTTCAAGTATATTTGTATAAATTGTAATTATTCCTTTTCTGCATTATTTCGTGCACACTATAAACATCGCTGTGCAGCAGCTTATTGTCACTGCCAAAAACAACATTACGCTTGATTTATTGCATATTGCACGCTGCCAGTTCTGTCATCGTTTAATCATGTTCACTTTTGCAAAACACATACTCGTTTCCAAGCGTTAGAATCCTCCTGCCTCGTTAGAAATATTCCTAAATGCTCAGCATTCCTAATTCCTAAAAACAGCCCATGATTTTTGGTCGGTAACCTCGTCGCTTTAAAAAAATGGAATATCAATATCATTGTCATTTCAACAGCTTATTTTAGCTAATTACAAATTACACGCGGATTTTTAGTCCAAAAAGGTGTGTTGTGTAGGTGCACCCGTTCCTCTATTTTAGTCATTTTTTATAAAGTAGTTAACAAGCTAATGAAAAATTACTACTGATACTTTACTCTTTAAACAGGTCATCAGAATATAATTTTCACGACTGTCACGAATGACATGACACATCATTTACCATTCCAAATTAGCTAGAAACGAGCATAAACACAAACAACATCACTAAGTAAACATTAAGTGGTGAAGATGAAGTCGTAAAAGATAGTGAAAAAAATTGGATGCTTTAATAATAATCCATCTATGATACGATACATGCCTCTCATTAATTCCATTGCGAGAAGGTCAATCACAATGATTTTTTGAGGTTGCCAAAAAATTGGCTCTGCCATTTTTCATCAGATTATTAGTGGAAATTCACTCATATTGCAAAACATATGGCAAAAAGATAAATCTTACCACAATTGGTGTACTCTCTACAAACATGATAATCCACACGCATGTAATTGTAATCTACGCATATCACAACAGGAAAGGTGACCAAGAAAACACACGACTCTAACAAAACTAGATGCCAAATTAACTAAACAGATCACACATACAACTAACTACGACGTCTGCAACAACCTTGAGACTCATTGTTTGCTGGTCTTCATTATCATCATAGCTGATCATTCCTAAATGTACTAATGCTTTTGTTTTGTAATTGTAATATATGTCCTTAGATCACTCAAAATCCAACAAAAATTGTTATCATTTACGCAACTATTATGTGCAATCATATCGCTTATCCAACACAAAGTTTTATTTCGCCTCAATATATTTCTGATTGATCCACTGTCAAAGTCAAACTATTAATCTTGTCCGAGGGTCTTGGCTTGTTGTGGCTTGAATAGTAAAGTTCATTTCTACATTCTACATACTCGTTAGTTGTAACGTAAACTGTTGTAACAATGTAAAGCATTTTTTATTGAACCGTCATATAACAAAATGAAATGCAAACATTCCCAATGAAAATGTAGTAAAAATCATTGATGCTACGTGTAATTATTATAAACATATCTATGTAGACTGCACTATTTATTCAATGACATCTGAGCTGAAACCTAAATGTTACTGTAAACATTAAAAAACTGTATAATTTTCCAAATAAATGAGAATACCTATGTTCAAGTCTAAGAGGTAAGTAAGCTAGTAAAGACAAGTTGACGCAAAGTCCGGTCCGGTCTGCTTACAAAGTTAGCTTTTCTGTGTTCATCTTCCGGAAGCAGTGGAACTTGTAGTACAATCGTATAGTAAACATGAAACTCCTCCATTTTCCACAGTTCCACTTTTATCGTCAAGATATTATGCCGCATCAGTCTGAGTTTGTTTGTTTAAGCGTGAAGTATCAAAACTTGTGTTGTGATACCAAAAACTATATATGATTTTTGGACCTAGAGGCTCATGAGACAAGACAAGCAAAACGAAAAAGTAAAGTAGACTGTTTGAGAGAGAAAAAGTCCCCATATCATTGAAGTGAAATAAAAACTCGGCTACAATTATAGACTCGAAGGCGCATTTTTACAAAATTCCACAGTCTCCCCCACTCCAAAAGCTTACATATTTAAACTTACAACATGGGATACATTTTTCTATGTACTTAAAAAAGAGTTTGTCTTTTTTCTCAGTCTGTCGATGAAAGGATAGTTTTTAGTAATGTCTCAGTCTCGTCTCGACAGAAAAGCCTTGCCTTTTCCCAAACCCTCGTATTAAAAAAAATAGGAGCAGTAAAAAATGGTGCGTAAACTCTGTGTTTCCTCTTGAGAAAACTAAGACTTGCCAGTGCAAACGACATTAACACACATGAAAGTGAAAATTATACGTCTGAATTTTTCAGCACGCCAATTTGTGGGATGAATGGCTTGAATTAATAATTAAACGGAAGAGCAAAAGAGTCTATAAGAGTTTCAAAGAATGTAATCAGGACTCAGGAGGCTCAAATGAAAATGTTTTTAAAAAGTTATAAAAATATTTTGTGACATTTCCTCTTCTTTCTAAAGACGCAAAACGTTGATTCACATTTTTATTTTCTATCAAGCCTTGAATTTTCTAAAAACATTTGTATTTATACTTCATACGATTTCCTATTGAATTTGTGTGAGTCTGTGAAAGTGTGTAGCAAATTTTCTTCTGAGAAACTTCATACAACTTGGTAGTGCGTTTTACTTACAGTTGAACTGTGTGTCAACACCACAGACAAAAATATCCCTAAAGAAAACTGCTTCGCCACAACTACTATACATGGAGTACTTTTTTCCACTTCTTTTCTAAGTTGCGTGTACCGGAGGATGTAGTGTGGAAACGTCAGCTTGTGAATGTGAATAATGTACTGTTACTTCCGCTTCTTGATTCTTGTGCAGAGGAGCAGCACATGAAAGAATGTTTTCCTGAGAATGAGCACCCACCACCACAGATTTATTGTATATTTAGGTATTTCGTTTTTGTACAAAAATATGTAGTACAAAAAGCTTTAACAATATTTCATTTTATTTAACTTTTCATCTTTTTTTCAAGGTGTAGTGAGTAGCTTCTGCTGAATTCCATGAATTTCATGAAAGTAAATAGGTACAAAAAACAGAGTGAGCAAATACATTCTTCTTCCCACTACTAAAATCCAGAGAGACCTAAGCAAAAGACACTTACGCTTTTTATTGAAAACGACCTACTTTTCGTTTACGCAGATTGCTCCAAACACTCCACAAAAGTGGAATTGTTTATCGCTTTGTCTGCGTGAAAGAAGACCTTTAATGGATGAAAATGCAGGAAATATGCATACGACAGTGAGCTACTATAAGTAGGCATGCAATACACAGTTTTTTGTGAATAAACAATGAATGTTGTTTAATGTGTCTAGATAAAACGAATACTTTACTTACACACTTGCAAGGATCGTTATTTGACCTAAACTGTTATTTAAATAACAAATAATAAATAGCTTTAAATTTTTGCATTATTTCAAATAAAAAAAACAAATAATCAGTATAAATTAATTGCTCAAATAATGAAATAACGTGCGAAGACAAAATCTTTTAAATAATAAATAA
>JAQIWN010004780.1:0-10722 GCA_034699025.1 Entomobrya cf. arborea Gr-Col-00668 | reverse complement strand
GATAGGTGTACTCCAAAGCATCTCATGATGCCCCAGAGTTATTTTTCAAAAAGCAACGAGTAAATGTCCGCACGTTGGCATCATGCGTGCTTGTTTTGTGCTTGCTTACATAAACATCTGTCAGCTGCTATCGAGGGAAAAGCAAACAAAGTCATCGGACAAAAGAGTAAATCTTGTAAAGTGCAAAATATTTCCTTTCGTTCCTGATTAATATTTTAAATGTTTTTTGTTTGTTGTAATTACAAATTTATTCTTAACTATTATTTTTGCTCTTAAAAACTGGCAACGTCAAAATGGATCCGAGAAAAATCCATGTCCTTGGACAGACGATTAGTAGAGCGGGGCCGAGATTAGATAAAGTTAGTTTAATGGGCTATTGCATAATTTGTTTGAAGAAACAAAAACAAATTAATTTAAATCAACAAGTTTCCTCTTCATCTGGAATCAATCAAAGATTTTTGAGTACTTTTAATGAGATTTGGAGAGTTTTACAAAGTAATTCCAAAAGTGATTTAAATGACCATGACCAGAATGATGATGGCAGTGGTTTATCAAGAGTTTCCATGGAGACATTAATACTGGAAGGGTCAAAGGTAATTGGGCCTTTTACTAAAGTGCCAACGTTGTGTCAGAAATGTTGTGATAAGATTGTCGTTGTGGATAATCTGCTGAAGGGGGTGAGGCGACAAGTTGAACAAATTAGGATGATGATGATGGAATCCAGGAAAGGAGGAAGATTTGAACAGTTCGAAAAGGATTTGAGTTCATTTGAAAACAGGAAGTATGATCTGACGACGAATACAGGTTAATTAATTAATTTTTGTTATTTATTACGATTAAGTCATTGAAATTAATTTTTTTTGGCGATTCTGATAATAGCAGTCAATTTAGTGACTTTGAATGATTTAAGTTTAAACATTATTTAATTGTGTTAAAGGTGTGGGTAACAGAGGATTGAAGAAATCCCTCCATCACGTGTATCAACTTCAAATATTCAGGATAAGCAACTTTCCAACTCGTGTAATTTAAAATAAAATAAAAAGTTTAAAAAATCAGATGATGAAATTTTAGTGTAGCAATTAAATGAAGATTTATTCTTTTTCAGCTGTCAAGTCTAAAGAATGTGTCACCAATACCAATGCTGCTGACGATAACGACGAGGGTGAAGAAAACCCAGTTCAGATTAAATCCGAAGACAAAGATGAAAGTGTCGATGGTCATGGCGTTGGCGATGATGCTGTAAATTGGTCGTGGGATGATAATCAGCCAAATAAAATAAAATCTGAAGATCTGGATGATGAAGATTACACTGGCAATTACTCCGATGATGATGAAAAGGAAATGACAAGCGATAGCGAATCCAGCGATTATGATGACTACGAAGAGGAAGAAGAATTTATGACTTTAGATAACATCCAAGGTATACCTCCCGTCATTCCCGAAAAGGATCCTTTGGAAATTCCAGTTTGTTCAAAACCCAAAATCCTCAAAACCACAACTTTACCACCACCCCCACCACTTATAAGATCAGCATTATCGGCACTGGCACCATCGTCATCCTCATCGTCCCAGATGTCAATATTTTGTGACGTGGAAAGCTGTACCCGTTCATTCTCCACAGCATCTCAACTCTTCACCCACAAAAGAACCTGCCATCCCCCCGGGTCCCAATCCCAAAAACATCCATCAAATCTTCCCCCTCCCAAATTCCCAAAACTCGTTCCCCTCCAACTCCAACCTTCACCTCTAACCACCTCATCTTCTTCACTTTTACCCTTACACTCTCAAAAAGTGTTTACCTGCCAGTTGGATGGCTGCACCCAAAAACTCTTCAGCTTTGAATCCCTCTACCGCCATAAAATGCAATGTCACTCTTCCCTAATGGCCCTCATGACCAAAGTGGAACCTCCCCCAAAATACAAATTCCAGTGCTCCTGTGGTCGCCGCTTTCAATCCTATCACGCTCGTTACCTTCACATGTCAAAGAACCAGTCAACCCATCCAGAATTCCGGCCAGAAATTAAGGAAGACACAGCCACCCAAAATTGTGACCAATGTGGTGAGTCAGTAAAGCTGTCCAACATTTTCGAACACTTATCCAGTCATTTGGGAGGCTCATCTGAGTATATCGTCAAGTGCCCCAATTTTGATCAATGTGGTCACATGTTCACCCACTCCAAAGACCTACACCAGATCCACCTCCCATCAACAACCAAAAAACTTGGAAACTCCTGCAGAAAAAAGGCTCAAGAAGTTAAATGTGATTTAATTTGTGAAACCTGTGGATTTACAGTTGGTAAAAAGAGTAGACTACAAGTTCATGTCGCTAATGAACATGAAAGGGGTGTCGGTGGCGGCGAGGGTGGAGTCGTAGGAACCTTACCAAAAAAATTAAGTTGTCCGATAAGTGGTTGTACTAAAATGTTTGCTGTAAAACAGAGTATTTATTTCCATTTGCACTTACATCGACTACCCCCTAAAATAACGAGCCAATTATGTAAATTTTGTCTTATGCAAATTGAAATTGAGGAGATTGAGGAGCACTTAAAAGGACAACATGGGATTAAGGAGATAATCAGCTGTGAAATGTGTCCTTATAAGTTTAGTGAAAGGGAGGGATTTGATGAGCATTTTAAGGGGCATCAGGCTGGGTTATATTGTGACATTTGTGGGGCGACTTATAATGATAAGGAGAGATTGGAAAGACATCTTAAAAAACATATGATGGGGGAGGAGATTGAGAAGGAATGGAAATGTGAGGTGGAGGAATGCGGGAGGATTTTTAAAAAGGAGAGATATCTGGTACGTCACAAGGCGTACATCCATGAAGGAAAAAGGCCCTTCAAGTGTGACTTTTGTGAAAAAGGATTTGGGGATCCGGGGAGTTTAAAGGGGCATAGGGACTCAGTTCATTTGGGATTAAGGCCGTGGGGATGTGAGGACTGTGGGGAATGGTTCGGTTCTAGTACGACACTCAAAACTCATAGGTTAATACATACGGGGGAGAGGCCGTTTAGTTGTGAGATTTGTGGGCAGAGGTTTAGGCATAAGGAGGTGCTGAACAGGCATGTCAAAGGTCATGAGGAGAAGGGTAAGGATTTTAGGCCGAATGGACCGATGAAGAAAATTAGGAAACGGAAGGCTCCTCAGTAAAAATAAAACGGAAGCTGTGAAAAATTGGGTAATGCGTATTTTAATGAATGACTGTTTTCTGAATTAGTATTGTATTTTGTATGAGAAATAAATACTTTGATTGTAAAATAAATTGGAATATATTGTATTAAAATTCAAAATAACCGATCATCATAGTCTTTCCCCTATTTATTTATAATTTACATGATGTTCATAACATAATCATATATATTGTGTAATTTGTTAACACAAAAAGTTTCTATTATTTTTGATTTGTATGAAACTTTTTTCCACCCGTCACAATAATTCCCATCTCTTATCCATCCCATTCATAACCCTAAAGGCCTACTAAACACCTTCCAATTTCCCTCATACATGTACTGCCCCAAGTGTCCCTTACGCATTTTAACCCTTTCTAATTTACCAAAATGCTTCCAAATATTCGACTCGTCCATTCTATCTTCAAATCCTAAGAATTCTATTGTTTGCTTATTAAACACTCTATCATATCCCCTGATCTGACTAATCCAAGGATAAACTACCAACTCCAACCGCTTTAAACTATGTTTCATTGACAGTAGCCAATCCAAATGTAGTGGCTCCGTTACAAAAACAACCAATTGCTCTAAATTTACCAGTTTACCTATTCCACCTCCACTACCCAAACCTTTGCTTATCCTCAAAACATTCCCAAGTTCCCAATCCTCATAACTTACATCCAAAACCAACTCTCTTAACGACTCACTAGACCATTTGACCCCTAGCTCTAGCAATCTTCCACATGTATTTAGCCCTGACCTGTTAACCAACAAATGTAATTTCTCTAATTTCTCACTTTCCCCTAATTTCTCTTCGAAATTAATAAGTTCGTTTTCAGTAAAACTACGAATTATCAACTGGTTTAAATTTGGGAGCGAACATAAAACAAAGCTTAAATCATAATTATAAGCTTTATCCTCAGCCCAATACCTATTCATTTCTAACTGAGAAACTCTTTTGCAATTTTGGTATATCAGTTCATTGAAAATGGGACCTAGTAAATCAGAAACGGAAATAACTTCCAAATTGTGAAGCTTTGGTAAAGAATTTCCCTTTATATCTCTCGCTAAATATTCTACATTTTCATAGAATGGTAGCTTAGAATGAAACCAAATTTCCTCATAATCAGGAACCTCTTGTGCTATTCTAAGAGTTCTCAAGTTGGGCATCAAGGATAAACACCGTTTGAGTCTTAAATACATATCTAAATATTCCTCAGGTTTGAATCCAAATAATTGAATATCCAAGTACCATACTTCCTTTCCATGAAAGCTGAAGGCTTGATCTAATACGGAGTAAAACTCGTCCTGATGTCCATCATTCAAAAAGCAGGGACCAATTTTTACAGTTACAGATCTTCCCAAAAAAGGATTATGTTTTAAGTAATTAGATCCTTTAAAATGATCTGCAAACTTGAGTAATGGATCAGTTGAATGGATACAATCAAAAACATTAAATTTTTCTCGGCTGTAAGAGATAAAAAATTCAAAAAATCAAATGAGTGTTAAAACAAATTCAATTGAATTGTATACTAATTTTGTTACACTTACAAATCTGGCAGATTCCAGATATCTTTTGAAATATATCCCATTTCAAAGTGTAATCTACTAGGAGGCTTTTCCGGATCCTGGTAATAACTTTGAATGGCATTGTTCCACGAACGACAAACTAAACGACTCTTAAAAATTCCAGAAAGCTCATGAATACCGCAATCTTCTCTGAAGCAGATATTTTTGAACTGGAAAGCTGGATAATACTTATGATATTTTGGAGCCAAAATATCAAAAACATTTGGAAATAGAGAGGTCACTCGTTGTTCTTTAAGAAGATGACGAAAGTATGGTGAACTATTAGACCAGTTTTTAAGATCTTCTGGAACGATCAAATTAACCTTATCTAGAATTTTGATCCAAATCTAAAAAAAATATTACGATAACAAATTAACTAAAATAATTTATAAAAAAGTTAAACAAATTATTAATGAAATTACCTCTTCCGGGAAAATACGGCAAAGATAGGTAGACTCATTAAAAAAGTTATTTGGCTCTTTTAAAATACCACCTGTTTTAATCTTCTTCCCAATTCCATAAAGGAAAACTAGCTTGTTAAATATGGTTGGCTCTAAATTATCAACGTGAAGAAACTGCAAATGTTCTAATTTCGGCAAATGACTTTTCTGTACTTCTATCCATAACTTGTTTAAACCATCAATAAAAGGTTGGTTACAACTGAGCATTCGAATTGGGAACTTCTGCTTTATTTTCAAACTCCTCAAATTCGGCATCAAAGTTAGCCACCGTTGTAGTTTCATGTAGACCTGCGGATATTTGAGGTGATTTGACTGATGAAATTCAATATTGAAGTACCAAACTTCCTTCCCGTACCAGCCCAAGGCTTTATCCAATGCGAAACAAAACGCCTCGTGATTTTCTTCGTTTCCCGAACATTCCAGACCATCTATAACCCAAACAGATCTTCCCAGAAATGGATTCTTTTTGAAAACATGGGTTTCCTCAAAATGATCGGCAAATATGAGTAATGGGTCAATTAAATCGTAGCAATCAAACAGATTAAATTTATTCCAACTGGAAAAGTAAGAGAAAAAAAACTTTATATGTCAAGCAAGCATAAAAATAAGGGGTTTTATACCAATTTAATTTATGAATCACTATTAAATTATTTAGTGTTTCGGTCCGATTCGAACATAGCACATATTTCTCATGCAATCCAATCATTGATTGATTGATTGAACTTTATTAAAGTGTTAATGGGCGTTCAGTTATAAATCACAAAATGACATATACCTGTTCTAAATTACATAACACTATAATATGCTATTTTTAACAACAACATTAAGCTAATATAATTCAAGTTGACAATATAAAAATCCCAAACTAGCAAACAGTTGTAACCAAAATACAATACATACTACTAATTAAAATGCATGGCATTTAAAAAATACTTTTCCGTTTATCTAAGACTAATGATTCTACCAATGTCAAAAATGAACTCAAGCTTAATGCTTCTGAATTCTTACACTTTCTATAAAATTCATTCCATACCACTGTACAAGACCATAATATAGATTTTTTAAATGTCTCTGATTTACACAATGATACAATAATAGAGCCAAAAAACCTTTCCGTTCCATTTCGAAATTAGAACCAATTTTCAAACAGGTCTGATTTACCAAACTTAATTACAAATTTTATTAACATTAAACTTCTCCTCTCTGCTAACGTTTTTAAATTAGCTCTTTTAAGTAAATCATAATAATTAATTTCCTTTTTCTTCTTCTTTCTTTTGTTCGAATTAAACATTTTCTTCAACAAACCTGGGTGAAAAAATGATAGTAAAAATCTATTTATTTTTGATTGAAGCTTATCGATTTTTGTTTCAGTTTGACAGCCCCAAATTTCAAAACAGTAATCTACAGTTGACACTACATAACATGACATAAACATCTTTATGGTATTTTCTGTAAAATATCTTTTAAGGGTATACATCTTACTTAAGGCAGCATTCATTTTACCGTTAACTACATCATAATGTTTACTAAATGATAATGTTGAGTCGATGTTTATACCTAGATACTTGAAGCATTACACAACTTCCAACTTATCATTACCTAATATAACTGAGCCCGGAATACAATTTTTTGCCCTGTAGTCATTTGCCTTATGAAAAAACTGCGACACTACTGGTCAGATTGCATATCGGAATGTAATATTTGAATGAAAATTTAAAACTTGGAAACATGCTGCAACATTTTACAAAACTAAAAAAATGAGTGTAAATGTCAAAAATAATAATTTTAGCAGAAAAAGTCTTATCGGTATCGAGATGGTTCTATTAAAATCTGGTCGACACGAAACAGAAATGATTATTTTATGTCATAAGTACCTTTCCAAACGATTGCCTTTATTCTCGTTTCCACCAGGAAATTTCATTTCGAAGTGAAATTTATTAGGCAGATTTTTCGGATTCTCATAATAGTTTTGAATAGCATTGTTCCACGAACGACACACTAAACGACACTTCAGAATTCCAGTTAGCTCGTGAGCATCGCAATCATCATCTTCTCTGTAGCAGTTGTTATTCAGCTGGTTAGCTGGATAACGCGTATCATATTTTGGAGCCAAAATATCAAGAACATTTGGAAAAAGAAAGGTCACCTTTTGGTCTTTCAGAAGATTTCGAAAATATGGCGACCCATTACAACAGTTTTGAAGATCATTTGGAGTATTCAGATTAACCTTATTTAGGATTTTAATCCAAACCTGAAAAAATACAAACATAAAATGTGTATAGATAGATGAAGAAAAATAATTATTACAGCAATAAGTAAACTAGTGAAGTTACCTTATCAGGGAAAATGCTGCAAAGATATCTCGATTCATTCAAAAAATTGTTTGCGTCCATTAGAACAAGACGTGTTTCAAAATTCTTGTCAACTTTCCCTTCCATCATTACTAGAAACTTAATGATCAAAGGTTCAATAAATATAAAAACTTTCTAACAACTTATGAAACAGTTATTTTATTCGATTTTTACTAGTATATTAAGTTAACGAATTAAAGATTCGAATGAAATTAAAGAACGTTAGCTAAAATATTGATTCTAGTTGATCTTGTGCTGTACCTGTTTACTAACAGGAGAAACGTTTCAGTTCAACAGCATTGGCATTTGGCATTGACTCACTCACTGCTCTGCTCATGAAGACTGAACGAGCTCTGGAAAAATGACAAAAACATGCAAACAAATGCTTTTATTTGTTCATGGAAATGATGCAATGTCAGTTGTACATGAAGTCGACCAGTACCCAGTAACAAAATTGAAACGATATATCGTACCGCAAGTAAGTAGTAAACTGTTTTCTAATCTAAGCTTAAGTAATATGCTGTGGTGATTCATGAAGGACGTAAACAAGTCTTCTCTGTAATGAAGTGTTGCATCAGCATTCTAAGAATTTTTGTTGGATGATAA
The DNA here is from genome assembly GCA_034699025.1 of Entomobrya cf. arborea Gr-Col-00668. Lineage (NCBI taxonomy): Eukaryota > Metazoa > Arthropoda > Collembola > Entomobryomorpha > Entomobryidae > Entomobrya > Entomobrya cf. arborea Gr-Col-00668. The sequence continues at coordinate 2,565 of JAQIWN010004780.1, read as the reverse complement.
AAAGCATATTAGCAGCTATTCTAAAAATAAACCAATTATGTTTGTTTTTAAGTGACGTTCATTTACGGAATATTTTTACAAATACGCATGTAAATACTTAGTTTTTATATTGTTTTTAAATATTATTTATTACGTTAAATTACAAATTATATTTGGCAATTATTATTTGCAAATAAACCAGATAAAAGTAGAATATGTTTTGACTAATAAGGTGAAAACGTTTATTAAAATTATTAATTCAAATTGAAATATATGTTTCTCTAAACATGATGCGTTAGCCGATTAATTAATTAAACGAATTGACATTTTACTTTACCCAAAACCCATTTTTCTACCTAATCCGCTTCCAAACAGAATTCCTTCATTTGCATACAATGTAATTCTCAAAGCTTTTATCATAGTAATAACCTTAAATATTCTGTTTTTTTATTCTCAACCTTTATTTGCTTATGGCCTTATGAATTCTTCCCCTTCCTCAAAGTCGTCCAAATATCCCTCCCCAATCCTTACCATCTCTAGCTTCCTAAACATCTTCCAAATATTCGACTCATTCATTTTCTCCTCAAATCCAAACAACTCAATACTCTGTTCCCCAACCACCTTATCATATCCCTTAACCCCTTTTAAATACGGAGGCTCCACCAACTCCAAAAACCTTAAACTATTTTTCATCCCCAACATCCAATCCAAAAACAATGGCCGTCCCACAAAAATCAGCAATTTCTCCACCTTTCCAAAACCAACCATTTGACTTCTTGTCAACTCCAAAAGATCCTCACCTTCTTTATTCCCTACAAACGGAAGCTCTAATACTAAATCATTTAGTGTTTCACTTGAACCCTTCAACAGCCCCAGTAATCTTGCCCAATGAAATGGATACCCATTTATATTATCAGTAAGTTGAAACTTTTGAAGTCTTAATAGCCCAATATTCTCTTCCAACTTGGTAAGCTCTTCCTCCGTAAATGAGTGAATAGCCAACTGTTTCAAATTCATCACCGAAGATAAAACGTAATCAAAGTTGTATTTAAATATTCTCTCGTGAACTTCCCATCGTTCAATTTCCAACCCAGTAATATGCCCATTTCGACGAATAAGCTCGTGAAATATTGGGGCCAGTATATTTGTAACTGAAAGGAACTCCAATTTTTCCAATTTCGCCAAAGGATTTTCCATTACTGTCCTCTGTAATGGGGCTAAGTACTCACTTAAGGGCTCCAAGCAATTCCAATTCTGTTTTTCTGATATTAAACATCGATTAAATTGGTGGACGATTTTCAATGTCCGCAAATTCGGCATTAAGGTAAACCAACGTTTCAATTTGACATATAACCGTGCAAAGTGGTTTTGGTGACTGCCTATCTTAATTTTTAAGTACCAGATTTCCTCCCCATAATTTTCAAGAATTTGATCCAATCCATCTTTAAATTCACGGTCAAATTCGTCCTCATTATCATAAATGTTATCATCAATCCTCACAGATCTTCCAATAAAAGGATTCTTTTTAAGGTAGTGACTTTCCTCAAAATGTTCCACGAACCAAAGGGGATATTGTGGTTTGGAACATGTAAATTGGCAATTTTTCCACTTGTAAATTTTCCTGTAACTTTTGAAAGAAACGAAAAAATTGCAAGATTAAACACATAATTACTTCTTATAAAAATCTGAACTGGTTTCGGTTTCGTTTTGAGATATGTATAATTTTACTTACGATTTTGTGCACTCATAAAAATAAATTTGATTATGATCACATTTCATTTTAAAGTGGGATTCACCGCCGCAAGGCTTGTTTGGATCTTGATAGTAATTTTGAATGGCTTTGTTCCAGGAGCGGCACACCAACCGACACTTTTTGATTTCGTGAATAGGTTCCAAGGGAAACTCGGTTGGAATCTTTTTGGGGAAATTAGAGCCGTTAGATTGATACTGTTCAATAATATAATCTTTCTCATATTTTGGAGCCAAAATTTCAAAAACTTTGGGAAACAAAAAGGTCTCTCGAAGGTCTTCAAGAAGGTGGCGAAAATATGGTGAGCTATTAGACCAGTTTTCAAGGTTTTCTGGGATGAGTAGCCTAACCATTTCTAGTATCTTGATCCACACCTTTAAAATAATATGGGAAAAAATTGTGTTGCTACATAAAATATTTTCTAAAGCAATTACATTTATTTTTTAACAGTAAATCAATTAAGTGAGATTAACTTAAACAGGAAGTTACCTCCTCAGGAAAAATACTACGAAGATAACTAGAGTCAGACAAAAACTTAATTGGGTTTTCGAAAGATCCACTTGTTCGAAACTGTTTTTCTAATGAATCGCCCATCTTGTCTTTCAACTTTACTGTGACATAAATTGAATAAATTCTTACTGTAAGTGGAAAACTTAATTATCAATATTTAATTCTGTTAATAGGATTGCTTAAGCCTTCAATAAATATTTGGTATATACGACTGGCCTGATCATTAACTAAAGAAACTCCGACTGTTTATCAGCAGAATCGCGTCTAGTGTACCAAAAATGAGAAGTCATATTTTGTGGAAAGGCAGAAAAACTCTCTCTGTCCAA
>JAQIWN010004779.1:0-10724 GCA_034699025.1 Entomobrya cf. arborea Gr-Col-00668 | reverse complement strand
TAGGGATTTAATGCAATGATTCAGTTCAAATTAGAAGTAGAATTAGAATTGTAGCAGTAGGAGTTAGTGAATCATTTAAGTTTTTATGATCGAGCAGATTTATGAGTTCTTTAAAATGAATGTATGAACGGATTAAGTTTCTAAAATTAACTTATACTTCTCTTTTATTCTTTGATTACACACAAAACAAAATGCGTAGTACTTGCTATCACGAGACTTGATGGGGCATAATGAGACCTAGAATTTTGTCATAAAAACGCACTCATGGATGCCCAATCAAGAAATGGATAATTAGGTAAACCCAGCTCTTTAATTCGGGTTAAATATTTAAAAAATATTTTTTTTAACCCCACAGCATTTAATTTTATAAGCTATCAACATGGGGGATGAACGAACAGATCTGGAGAAAGTGGGCTTATTTGTGGACGGTCCATATGACACTACTGTCACCCTTTATCGACCAGATATCGTTTCTTTGATGGGACGAGATGGTCCTATGAAAGAAGACCCTAAGCGCTTAGATGGACCTTTCCCTATTCTTCCTGGTCACAAATTGAAGGCAGCTACGAATGATTGGACATTTTCCCCTTTCTTGTACTTATGGGAAGAGGAGCCCTATACAGATCCCGGCTCTTGGAGAAGAGAATACAAGTATTTATTTTTTTGCATTTAATGAACATACTTTAACTATCGTATTTTTCCATGAAGTCATACTTCTGTATGATTTTCGTAGAAAGGAGAGAGATGCTAAAGCGATATCTGAGGCACCTTTCATTTCAATGATCGGTGAAAAGATGATGAATGGATTAGGCACATACTATGGAACTTTTATAACCGAAATGGAAAGTATGTGATAGTGATAATGCTCGAATCAACAAGTAATAAAATACTACGTAAATTGTCTTATTTCATTACATAATGCAGGATTCAGTCCGGAAACGAGAGATATCAAAGATGACAGGTTAAAAGGAAAGCCTAATTTTCTGACCAACCCAGGGAAAAAAGGAACCGGATATGGCTACGTAGATGTCACAATTAATAAATATCCTGAATACATGTAAGCATCACAAACATTTTTTCTAAAATGGCCAACCATAACATCTTAAAACGCTACATTGGTTGTTCATTAGTATATCATGCTTATTGAAAATATAAGGGAGGATCCAGCTTTTGATGCATATGAAGTTCACAAGAAAATGCGAGAAGAATTTGAAGCCAATATGCTGGGCGAAAAATGGGTTCCACCTGGAGCTACACAAGTAATTAAGAGATTTTTAAATGCATATTTGTCGTGTCCTAGTCAAGATTTGAGTATATACTGATAGTAATTCAAAATTTCTTTTTGCCTAGTATTTCTTTAACCCGAATCCATACAAAAATGATAGAGATGAAGAAGGAACTATTGAAACTTATGATTGGGATAGATTGAAGGTTAAAGCTTCTGATGCAGATGATAAGGCTCCTTTCATATACTCCAACTACACCAAATGCGTAATATACCATTCATTAAAAATATGGATTAAAATATATACACAGTATTTCCAATAATTGTAGTGCATTCGATTTCTCATTTTAGATCAATGGAAACAAGGATGTCATGTCCCCATTTGAAAGGTGGCCATCGTATGATCCCTCAAGTCCCTATGTGGATCCTCCATGGAACTTATTCAGAAAACTGGAATCGGTATGCATTAAACTTTCTTTCTTTTATCAAATTTATTTTAAAAGTCCTTCAAAAAGTATATATGATGAACCATGTCCTGATAATTCAGGACCCAGAAAAGCCACCATGGAGGCCACAATTCGGCAATCGAAGTCGGCAATCACATTCGACTATTATCCATAATATCAACTTGTGGGTTAATGCAACAAACTTTCACATGTTTTGACAACTTTCAGCGTGTGCTAATGATCAAGTAGAGCAAGGCAAATTTATTTACATCTTTATAACTTGTAATGCAACCAAAACTTCAAAATTCTCAAGTATAATATCCAGACGTAATTCTAAATAAAAATGATAAAACAAACATGAAAATAAGAGTTATATTTTTTTGTATTACAATAGTTTTTTTTATTGTCAATTGCCCCAACAAAACGGATGATGTCACATTAAATGAATTATTAAATTAATCTATCAATAAATCCCTTTAGGTCTCCTCAATCGACCATTATTAACCAATTTTTTTAGACATTCACTTACAGTAAAATACAACAATTATAGTTAAGATAAAGATTCCATACTATTCTGTTGGTCAGTTGGTATAAGTAATGTACGTACATAATATGTATTATTCAATGTTATTCCATTCTCGATCTTTGGTTTGCAACGCTTTATTAATCATATCGACCAATTTAGCATAGTGGACGCCATATTGCATTGCAAGTCATTTCTTCACGAAGTTATACTAATGATGAATACGTTAGAACGGGTTTTATTTTTTTAACATGCTAATGTACACTTTACGGTTAATTTCTATTTTACTTTATTCTCTATCTGCATCATACATCAGAATCAGAATCCTTTAACTCACGAAAGGCCAAACCCAATATGATAGATAGTTTGTTTTACAGAAAAACGTATATACGATTAGGGTATTTGCCCTCAGTAAATTAAAATGATAACTAATGAAATGGTTAATTTATTTCGATTGTCCAATAATAGGTACATTTCATGTGAAGGGTTTAATTTTATTTTTTAGTGAAAGTTTCAGTTCTTGAACTTCAGATTGAAAAGTGGATCTCTTAATTGCCATTATACATTACCGGAATACAGTTATTCTAAATCAGCATAAAGTACTAGTGTTCTAGACGATTTTTCACACTACTTTTAATTACTTGTTTATTTTATAAACTAGCCAGCTACGTAGTTGACAAGTTAACGTATATTGCATTCATACATACATTTTAGATTTGACAATGCATCCCTTTGAAAACCATTTCAATTGAAAATATTTTCAAGTTAGCACTATATTAGCAGACATACGTGACACAGACACAAGACACAATACAACCTCATGATTCATTTTACAACTTTTACTTTTGCATATGACCAGTTTCATTATACATTTACCCCTTCAATTCATTCATGAGAAAACAAAGTTTATGAGATATTGTAAAACATGACCGGATGGTACACTGGTTGTCCAGTAGTAAATCCTCGAGGGGCAGTGTTATAATTGCAGAAATCTGTCGCTGATAGACGTTTGCTTTGTTGCTGTTGTTGACTAATTGACATTTGCTGCTGATTCATAGCAGTTGTCTGCTGAAGCTGCTGCATTTGGTAATCTGAAAAAAAAATGATGGATAAAAGTTAAACAGAACGATTTTTTATAATAAAATTTCCGGCAGTCCTGCATCAATACGATTTCTCAACAATTATTTTTATTTTTCAGGAGACATTGGAGAAAAGTTTGGGCTAATTTGTAACGTAATTGTAATCTGAAAATTTGAATATTTTTTTCTAAAAATTTGTGATTTATTTCTTTGATTAAAGAGTGTAAATTGATGTAAAATGTGCATGAATGAATGTGAGTGAGAAGCAAACTAACAGAAAGATTTTGGAAGAAATTATTTTAATTTAGAGAGCCGAAAGCTGCTCTTTAGTTTTAGTATTGCATTGAATTTCTACAAGATAACAAGCAATCCCATCTTAGGTTCATCATTGTAGGAATGTTCCAGTTTTATGTTTTAAACTTCTTCTACAACTTGTATTACGGTTTAGTGCGAATAGAGTAAAAAAGTAATAAAAAATAAAAAAGCTCATTTTTAGACAATATAGCAGTCTCTTATAAAACAAATTCTTACGTATCTTGTGAAGTTTTGATGTGAGTGTTTACTTGTTTGAACAATGTTTAAGTTTAAATTAAAAGAAATCAAGGCCTTCAAAAGAAATAAAAATTGTATTTGCAAGGTCATTGAGTACGGAGAAACACAAAATTAACAAGACAAATCAATATTTCGACCAAGAGGGTTATCATGTAGTGTAGAATGTATAATGTAGTAATGTATTATGCTGCTATACTTGGAATTTTAGTTTTGAAAAAACTTGGCACTTGGCTTTTACCAAATAGTTTGTTTTATCATGTTATTAACTTGCATGTAAGTTTTGACCTTGTGTCGTAAAAGATTTAATGTCTTAAAAGAATTGAAGTGTTCTAAAAGACAGTTTTTAAAAAGCTACACTCAGCAAAAAAATAGATTTTAACGTTTTGCAGCAAAAATAATAAAAAATTATTATCTACTGGCCTTCTAATTGATTACTCGTTTGTAAGCCCAAGCTTTCATCAAGCTGTTGCTGTGAAGCAGCCGCACCAGCAGCTACTGCCGGTGCTGGGGAAAGATAAGACTCTGCAATAAAATATTGTGCTTCTTGTGCACCTGCGTCAATCTGGAGTTGTCCAGCGGCTTCCAGTTGTTGCTGTTCGATTTCCAACCTCTGCTGTTCAATAAGTAGCTCTTGTTGAAGCCTTTGCTCCTCTTGGATCCTTTGTTGTTCTACAATCATTTGTTGTTGCTGTTGAATGCGTTCTTGTTCTATCCTTTGTTGTTCGACTACTTGCTGTTGTTCCAATCTCTCTTGTTCCAAACGCTGTTGCTCGAGAAATTGTTGCTGCTGTTGTTGCGCAATTCTCTCTTGTTCCATACGCTGCTGCTGTTGTTGTTGCGCGATTCTCTCTTGTTCCAAACGCTGCTGTTCTAGAAATTGTTGCTGTTGTAACTGTTGTTGCAATTGCTGTTGTTGCGCAATTCTCTCTTGTTCCAATCGCTGTTGTTCAAGGTATTGTTGTTCCTCTTGAATTCGCTCCTGTTCCAAACGCTGCTGCTCAAGGAAAAACTGTTCTCGCTCTTGCTCTTGTCGCTGTTGTTCCATCATTTGTTGCTGTTGCATTGCTAATTGTTGTTGGTCCCCTCCAGCTCCAACAAATATCGGTCTACTGACTTGAACCTGTTGGGACATGGTATGTTCCAGGGTTTCAAAAAATCTAACTTTTCCTACAAAAGTGGATGGCACAATGATGATATCAGGATTAGCTTCTATGGCCGCAACAGCATTAGCATCGGTAAAGGATACGGATTTCTTGAGTGGAGACACTGGTCCAGCCTTAAGAATTGGTTTTGGAGGAGCACTTGTTGCTCTGGACTGAGCAGCGGCTTGCTGTTGCTGTCTTAGCATTTCCTGTTCATTTAACTTAATATCTTCTACTCTAACTTGGATTGGAGGAACATCCAATGGACGCTGAGCAACTTCGGGGGGCATATAAGCAGGAAGATTTTGTGCAGAGGTATTTACCACAGAAGAAGTTTGTGAAGAAGACTGTTGAATTAAACTTTGTTGGTTAGTAGAAAGGCAGCTATCATAATATGAAGCAGAAGAGCCTGCAGCAACTGAAAGTAAGAATAGATAAAAAAAAGAAGCACAAAAGCGATTTATGTACAAGTATTTTGCATAGCTTTTACAGGTGGAAAGTTGCTACGTATATTTTACAAAAAAAGAGAGAATATTTTCATAATAAATAAAATATTTTAGTGTGTAAGATTTTTAGAGTGGGCTAAATACCACCATTTATTAAGCTACTTGTGCGAAAAAGGAACTCCCTGGAAAAAGCGAACTTGAACAGAGTGACCTCTCGGTGGAATAGGTAATCAATATGTTTTGCCAAAGAATTTACTTTGGAATCCAGTCAGGTAATTGAATATGAAAATTAGAGGGCATATCATGTCTACTTACTTGGCTGTCCACCCCAGGGTTTTGGCGCTGACAAGCTATATGGATCTATTCCAGCTTTTGCTTTTGGCACAGAAACTGGTCGTGTTGCACACATTGGAGTACTCGTGAATTCAGGAAGTGGTGGCATTTGTTGTTGCAACCTGGCATTAAATTATGTATTTAATTAAAAACTTTTTTTCCATTCATCTGTAAAAATTTACACGAAAACATGATATCTTCGTTACATTTGGATTGGTGTAGTGCATGCTGCTGCTGATGGTGCACCGAATATTGGCGTTTGTCCCAGTTTCCTCTCTGCAGCGGCAACAACCGTTTCCACAACCTGAGTACCCTTCATGTCTTTAAATGCGGCGTCAACAGAACCTGTCTCAAGGGCGGCCTCCCAAGGTGATTTGATTAGCATAAGTTTGGGCTGTGTAAAGCGCTCCTAATGACGTGACAAAAATGCAACCGAGCATGTAAGTGGGTGTAAAAGCAAAATTGTGTGGGAACCTTATCACTTGTACAGTTTTGTACGTTCACCTGATTCGTTTTTCTTACAACTTTAAACTTCTAAAAACACTTAATAGATTATTGCACATACCTGTATTTCATTTAACCGCTGGGCGTGCGCGACCCGGTTACTGTCTATTAGCGACGCTGGTGGAAGGTTGGGTTGCTTATTAGCTGGTTGATTTGACGGTCTGGGGTAAGCAGGGCTGTAGGAAGTTCCAGTATTGATTTCTGTTGAGCTTCGTCGTACGTTCGTTTCGTCCACAATCCAACCTTCTGACTTCTTTCTGCGCTTGGCGAACATTTGTGCACCTAGTTTCATATGCGTATCATCATCAACCGGTTAGAAAAAAAGAAAAAAGCATTCCCGTGTAATTAGTAGCACATATCTTTTTACACAATAAATATTGAGTACATGTCCTATCAACACCAAGTAAAAGATCAACGAACGTTTAAGAGATCATACATGGCTGAGAGAAATGAGAAGTCTAGGCTAAAAGTGAAATATTTAATCTGGGAAACCCCAACCCTAGCAGTAGGATGTACCTATTAATACATTTCAAGCATGATATATATAGAAGTATGCAACTTGTTTCTACTGTTGTGCAATTATACACTTTAAAGAATAACGACAAAGTGACATGTCTGTGTGTTCTTACGTTCTACTCAAAAATTGCAACCACAACAATTTGCAAATGCACTATGGAATATATTGAGCGTAGAATATCGTGGTTCCTTTACCTTTGCCAGAAGGCGAGTGAAGATCCTTTACAATGTCATGGCATATTTCTGGCGACAAAGCTGAAGGCTCAGTATAGATCCCAGTTTGTTTCAAAACTGACCAATCCTGAACATGACCTCTTGGATTCATGACCAGCTTGAGGACTGGCTTTGCCTGCAAAAGTAAACAAAAAAAATCATCGTTTTTGTTTCAATTAACCTAAATACAAAGCTCATTTTTAAATATACATACTGTTATCAAATATGTTTTTAATAATAAATTACCTCCTGCGAATCTTGTGGCATATCCCCACTCCTTTCCATGGAGGATTCTTCTTCGCCTCCTGTAAAGGTTCCATCTGGACCTGACACAAATCACAATTTTTCATTTTTAGTTTCAATATAGTATACTCTCAGTGGCCGTTATAGCATAGTTCACTTTGGCCAATTTAACAACACAAATATAAAGAGAATCGACTTTCACACAGGGAACATCAAACTTTCACTTTACACATTAATTTAATTTTATGCACCTGTAGAAACGTAAAGGGGGCTGTTAAGTGCTGGTGACACAAGTGGTCCAACACTTGGAACCCATCCAGCACGGATTGCCATTTCCGGTGTTATTAAAATGTAATTGTAGGTATTAATATTTTGTTGTTTGTATACACATTTTGTTGACACTAAATATAGGTAAACCTATATTGACCATTTTTCACTTTGCATTTAATTATTCATTTTAACTTATTGAGAGGGTTTGTTTTGTGTGTCAGTTAGTGGCGCTGCTGATAACCAACTGCTTTTAAGAAGTGACTACGATAAAATAATGAAAATCTGGACCTTCCAAAACAAAAAAGTGTGTATCTATTTTGGAGAGTGCCAAGATAAATTTACTTTGAAGTGTTATTTCTTTATGATTTCACTTAAAATTGATGACGATAGTATATTAGTATGTGTTAATTTATAGTGTATTTCTTCAGTCTTCTCTTAATGTGTTGTGTTGGATGTGGTACATGCAACAGTGCAGTGACTTATTTAATCATTTGTTTTTGTGGTACTGAATTACTAATCACAGACATTTTGTTTGTTGAAAAAATGCTGTTACGATATATTTACAAATGTATGTGTATTTTCCTTGTATTTTGCACGTTTCCCCACCAAAACTGAGCTTCACCCATGCATATTTTATTTACTTGTTTACCGGAATAATTGAATATCTTCAAGGATATTACAATTACAACTACAGGATAACGGTAATTGTAGTGGAGCACGCAATGCAACAAAGGTTGTATAAAGCAGAGTGAGTGCAACGTTTGGAAGGCTTGTCGTCGGTCGGACCCCAGGACGAGGGATGGATGGAAAACATTCAAAAACCCGACTACTGCCTTGACTGGATGAAGGAGAAAATGTTAAGAAAGTGCAAGACGAAACAAACAAAAAACGCTTGTCTTGTCATGATTACATATCTACTGAATAAGCCATCTTGTTGTGTTCTGTTCCACGCTATGAAGTATTTCCTAGGGTATTTTTATCCCGCAACAAGTCATCCGTATGTTTCCCGAGAAGAAACAACATACAAAAACTCTCAACCTATGCATGAAGTTTACAGTTATTATCACTTCTTGTCTTCCTTTTCTCGGTCTTAAATGTTTAGATTTTTTTATCTTCTTATAGGTAATGTAATATGTAGTAAAAATGGGAACAGTTGTAGCTGTAGTTAGTGTAGTAAAAATCAGTGACGCAGTGGAAATGAAAGACGTTATATAGGTATACAACAGAGTTAGAAAAAGGATAAGGACAATCATTGTGCATCTCGATGTTTCAGTGCTATGTACCTACGTTATTCACTAGAAAGAGATAACATGAAAGCGGAAATGCGATATATGGTTTTTTTCATGTGCATTAAAATATGTAAACGTAGATTTTAATGTGAGGCTGGCTGACTTATGTATATATCGTCACACTGTCACTAGTTACTTTTCTGTTGTTTCCGAAATCACAATCATCAATGGGATTTTGCATGCGTTTCTATTTACACTATGCTAGTTAATGAAATTGGCTAGACTTGCTAGAATTTGAAACCTGGCATTACTAAAGATCCCGGAATTTGCCATGGCTTGAACAATATTGGCGTGTAAATTAGAATTTCAGAGGAGTCGAGTGCAGAGAATATATTATACTTTTTAGCGTTTTATATGAGCACATTAAAACTACTCAAAATTTGTACATATAAACTATACGCAAAAATACTCATTAGATTGACTACCGTTAATTGTTGTTGGATTTAACGGAACGAGAGGAGTAGGTTGCCCGTATACAACAGTATCGGATTTCATTAATGTTCACCAATAAGGTACGCACAGAAAGACAAGACATCAGACATCCTCTACCGAATATATCATCCGCCTGTCTAACATCTCGGGTTTTTGTTAATTCAGGGAGTATTGATCGTTTAACTAGTTGTATGGTAGTTGGTTTTTTTGTGTAGTAAAATAACAATGTCTCTAATTACAATATCTTATGGGTTTCTAGCATATATAATATGTATGTCTTTCATTTTACAATGTATTTATATACACAAGTTATAAGTAAAAAAATAAAAGAAATTGATCAGAACCAGATAGTTCTTTTTTTGTGTTTGCGTCACGGGGTTTCGATTTTGATTGATGTTATTTTTGTATCATTCATTTACTAGAGATGTTAACTTACTTTCATGAATCCATTTCACGGATTTCTTCTTTCGCTTGACGTACATGGTCTGCCCCTTGGACTGCTGGTTACTGATGTCACTTAACGAGTCAGAAATTTTCCGGGCTAAAGCAACTTGCTCTTCCACCGTTGGGTGGATAGGCGCATAAAAACTTGAATCCTGGAACATTTTCCCTAGACGATCCCGAATGTCATACAAAAATACACATTGACAGGTTTGATCAAATATGAAATTTTCAAAAAAGACCAAAAAAATCGTTGCACAGCGGTTCATAATGCTGCCTTGTAATTGCTTCTCTATTTAAGAGAGTTTACAAAATGATAATACATTTAAGTAATTTTAATTTATACAGACTGAACTGAACATAAAAGTGGCGAGAAAGGAAACGAAAATAAAATTAATTTAGGAAAATTGTGACAAAATTTTGACATAATGCTTTATGCATACAAATAATTATTTTTTAGACAGACTACACAATACAGTAATACAAGTATATTCTTAGATAGAGGGGTTATAGTCAAGACGAGTTCACAGTACACACAATAGTTCTAATAAAAAATTGAAGATAATTAACTAAACGTACAAAATTAAGTGTAAAACGTAAAGTGAAAGTGTAAAGATGAAGATGCTGTTAGTAGATTGTGTGAGTAATGAAATATTTATGTATATATTTTTACGCATTGGTAATTGCAAAGACGTTATGCATTATAGTGTGGCGCACACTGTGTGAGTGGGACTGATATAGTGATAGTGATGAAGATATTTTATAGCACATAATATATATGTAGGATTCTGATGCAAAAAACACATATAGAACTGTGCATTGCATCTTCCATTTAACATTTAGGAATTAATTACTTTAATCATCAGCACCAATGTCAAGTCAATGCATGAAAGTGGAGAAAAGAATGAGAAAACAGAGAACGGTTGGTTAAACGTAAATGAGTTTACATTGAAGAACAGAAAAGAAAAAGAAATTGGCCAAAGCATTATTTTTAAGTACTCTATATTTACTATACGTTTATACTAAACGATTTTTTACAGTTAATGTACTGTGTAGACTTATTTGTTTAC
>JAQIWN010004778.1:0-10724 GCA_034699025.1 Entomobrya cf. arborea Gr-Col-00668 | reverse complement strand
AAAAAATTAAAACGGCATTCAGATTAAGCAAAATCTGATTAGTCGCAAGTTACCTATGTGCTGATTGTCAGGTTTATCCATTCATGCATAGAAAACTGAGAAAACCCGAAAATACCATACCGTACCGATGGGTACGAACACCGAGCAAACGAAACTACATAATACACAGCTTTATACGCGTTCTACACAGGATTGAATTTGATGAATCTTTATGGGATATTACTTCAGGAACATGATGGTTTTTCGTCTTTTACTCTCCGTTTTTTTCTGAGGTTACTAGAAGGATGGAAGCGTGACAAATATTAAAGCTGGTTGTAGAATGCCAACTACCGCATAACTCAGCTTTTACCAATACACAAACTATAGGAATAGTGGAGCTTCTTGAGATGGAGGAAGCTTTTCATTATTGCACGTTTACAAGTGCATATGAATGTATACCTACCTAATACAAAACGAGAAAGAGATGCCAAATAAATGCGAGTTTATCTCTTTGTATACCTTCTGGTTTCAGTAATAGAACGTCTTCTTCTGATTTTTCATTGACATGGTACACGTGTACCGTACATGTTATAGTGGAAATCTAAAGAAATTTGTTGTTTCTCCACCGCCATTTCCGTACTCTTTGGTGTAGTGGTATTGAAGGGTAACGGTATTAATACACAACGTCTCACTTTTCTCTAAAAACTCATCATGTGCTCGGGTCGGGTCACATACCACACACATTCACTTCACACTACTTTCGTCTTCATCTTCCGTCACCGTCGACAACCCCCAAAACATACACGTACAAGGATAGTGACAGGAAATGATGGTGAGAAAGTATTGGTTTTTGGTGTGTGTGTGTTCTCGGTGCTGCTCCAGACAGTTGAATACAAATGCTCTCGAAAATCAGTTCAGGAGTTAAAGAGAAAACTACAAGTAAAAAGAAGGAAATGGTTGAGTAATCGACATGATGTGCAATCTCCTGCTTTTGATAAAAACGAGAGAGAGAAAATGCGTGAGAGAAGGTACACTTTTTTGTACTTAAATTATTATATTTATAAGTAAAATATATATATTGTTGTACTACTGTTGTGAGACAGTTGTATAATGTGTTTGAACTCTGAACTTGAGCCGCTGGATCTATTACTTTATAAAGTAGTAGAAAAAGTACATTACCTATGAAGTGAATACAAATACACAGCATAACATGAAATAAAGTAATCTTGCTGAATGCTTTTCTTTTGACCTCGACAAGCACTTCGCAGCAGGATTCACCATGTTGCATGTTTTTGAAATTAAAAACGGGGTTTTGGTTCAAGAAGATCAACATGGGTGTATTTATTTACTTAATGCATCAAGTCTGTTCCAAACATGAAAAGAGAGGAAGTGGGAAATAAGATGAAAAGATTTCTTGTTTTTGTTTTTTACCTTAGATAGAAATACATTTATGTTCTGTATGTATGTATATGTATGCTTATATTAATCCGTAACCATATTTGACGTACATCGAAAATACGTATAAGGAAATGGGCGTGGAAAACAAAAATATTTGGTAAAAAGTTGATGAGATGATGGAGTACCTTGTTTAGTGTAATAGTATACCTTATCGTTCGCTCACATTAAAATTACAGAAAACAAGAAGTAAGTTGGGTGTTTTCTCGGTATGAAGAGAAAGTTTACAGAGGAACATGTAGGAGATGAAAAACATTGTAAAGGTTAATAAACAAAAACATGCTGAAAATCTGCAAATAACCTTTGAGTACACTTACAAAAGCATCAACATTTTACTCTTTACCATTCATTTGACAAGGTGTCCATTAAAGCTATTCAAGTTCGGAAAAAAATTCTAAACTAAAGTTAAGTCTTCAAAAATAGTGGTGCCACTATACCCCATACATTTTAAAATTAATATTTAAAAAATGAGCTTAAACCACAAATTACTTGCTATTTTAAATGGTTTTGTATTACTTATCCTGTTAAGCTGGAATAATAATGTAGAGTACAAGAGAGCCCTTCGTTTAACTTGTTGAGTTTCTGAATTTGTATACACTTTTCTATCCCATGAACCATTTATATTAAAATAAATATAACCATTAATTCTACTTTGTTTCATTTGTCTCGTTGCACCATAAGATTACAAATGATTACCCGAGGCTATGAATATGAATATATTTTGATTATCAGTTAAACGACACGATGACATCGTTTTGTGTTGTGAAGTGTAAAGGTGTGTTATGAATACGTTAGTTACTTCCTTTAATACATCTTCGTTCTTTCGCCAACTGAACATTTGCTGTGGAATACTAAATACATTTGTTGTATATCTGAGATTAACTCGAAGTTTTTGTCGACTCAAAGATCTGTGAGTAACTAAAAGGGATAAACTGTTCGACCCACTGCTGATATTATTACTACACTCTCTTGTCATGAGTAGGTTTACTTTTGCTAACACTCTTAAACGCTTCTTTGAACATTGTCAAATACAATTGCACTTTGTCTCTTCTTTCCTTCCTTAATAATCCACTGTTGGTTGTTTGAATGAGCGCTTAGTAGAGCACAATGACCATTTTCTTGGAAATCCACTTCTTGCATGTCCTTTCTCTTTCTCTCAAGAAACACAACGCAAACTTAAAAGACAAACAAGTAAGCAAGTATTTAAACATATTAAATAAAATAGTTGTTGTATCCTTTTTCCCACTTGTTTTAATCTCTCCACAAATACTCGCGGCAGGGCCATGGTCATGCCACGCATACTTTGGACTTGGACTAAAAAGGAATATTTGTATAGCTCGTAAGCTTTTGTTATATATATAAAATCTTGTATATTTGGATTAGATTACTTTCACCTTAATACAATACACGTTTATCTCGAATAAAAGATGTAAATAGACATAATATTGTGCGTTTGTATAACCAAAAGAGATTCTCACTATTTGCAAAAGTGTATTTATACTTTGGCTTAATACGTTCTGAATCGTTGTATATTTTTCTGTTTTTGTTTCAAATGCGGAGCAGTAAGGTGGATATGGGACTTCTTTGCAAATTTTTTTGGGTAAATTTTATATGGTTTGTGTATAGGTGTATAATCTTATATTTGGAATAGTGGCATAAATGCATACAGGTTCACCAATATTCTCTGTAAATAGAACATTTTATTTACATAAGATAAGTAAACAGTGAGCCTTGTTTGTTAATATGCACAGCAACACTTCCACTTTTGCTTGCTATCTTTTCTCATTCTTTTATTCTGTTCGGAATTCCATGTCGTTCCAAAGGTTTTTATTTGAGAAAATAAGAGAAATTCCAAAGAGGCTTGCTGGCTGGATGAATACTCGTTACATTTCTTGTGTCCTCGTCGTTCAAAATACTTTTGTTGGGCTTTTGCTCTTCTTCTTTTCCTTGATGATACATTTTCGTTGTTATCTGCCTTGAATAATTATTGCCAGAAATGAAACCAGCAATGCCACTGTACCAGAAAGAATTCATTGAATGTGTGACTTGCCAGCTTAAGTTTTGTGAGTCAAGTACACAGTCTTTTATTATATCTTACATAAGCTATATATAAACTTTATTCAGTGTACATGTATATTTTATCGCTTTCCCACCCAAGCCATGTTTTGGATAAAATAAAGTAGAAAGACTAAATTCTGCTTTCTATATGAAAGCAAAATGTGAACCTTTCCACCGAATGAAAACAGGAATGTCACTCCAGCGCGGTTTCCCTTACATAACTTGTGGTGAGCATGTATCATAGCGTAGTCAGAAAAAGTAGCAAAATGAATATGAAAAAATTAAATCCAGTAGTATTGCAAGGAAGGGTTATGACTAAAAAATGTTTTTCAAGCAAAGGTCGAGTTAAATTATGAATCTATTTTAAATTTATTAAAGTGCATATTCGCAAAATCGATCAGTTAAATTGGCTAAATTATTTGATTTAGATTTTTTCGAAACATGAAGCATTTCAACGATTAGGCAGACTTACGTCGAAAAATCATGATGTACATTTCTCTTTACATCTCTTTATTCGCGCTACAATGACAACAGAAAAAGTCAAGAGACTTAACAAGACCTTAAAAATTGCTTTCTCTTTGGGATGTAGTGGTAAAAAACTCATTCATTTGAATTCACTTTAAAGTATTTTAACATAGCGCAGCGCAAGCAAGAACATCCGAGCTAACACTATTGTCTTTTCTCTGTTTAGTAGAATATGTCACTTTTGTGGCAGTAATGATTGCGTTAACATTAGCATTGCATATATCTGCTAAAATGTTCCCCATGAAAATGTCATCTTTTATTTTGGTTTTTATAGTAATGTCTTCCATAATTCGAAACGAAACAGGGTAATTCTGTTGACGACAAAAATATAAATTTATTTGTTAGAATGCTTTCTCCATACAACCGTTTTTTCGTAAGCATTACATTACGTATTACTGCTTCGATGATGATGGCACAATCATCAGTGGTATTAGTGGTAGGGTGGGTATGATGATGGTGACGATGATGACAGATAAGGAATTTAATTTATTCCAAAATGTTTGATCTACATCTTATGAAGCTCTTATTCACACATCTCTCTGGAGTGCTGTTGATAAAGGATACGTGGAGGGAATGATAATTTCCACAAAAAATCGCCTATTTTAAAAGGAACTTTTATTACTACAAGTTATTCCTTACTATAAGATGGTCTACTTGCCTAAAATGTAGAGCAGACCTATAAAATTCACAAATTTGTTTGAAACGTCATAGTCATAGAACGAATATAAGGCAGGCTTTCATTATGCTAATGATGGCAATCCATCTTCTTTCCATTCACAGCCAATACATTTATTAGTCTTCATTTTCTTGAGTATGGTAAAGACGTGAAATGTTTGTTTATAAGATCACTTTTCGATCATTCTTTGGGGAAAATTTAATTACATCGTATCGTGTACTTTATGACTAAACTACCCCAGGAATACAAATGTTTAGAAACATATATGCTTACCAGAATTACAGTAACGATAAATATGAAATTTAATGTAATTATCGTTAACTAAGAAAACATGTCATTTCTAAAAGATGTATTTTCTACAAATTGATTTAAAATTTTGGAGCAAAAAAATTGAAAATAAAAAAGCTAAGAAAGTATTGGAGAAAATGTTTGAAAAAAACAGTATCATCGTTTTTCTTTCAATTTAACTTGAGCTACACTTTTTAATAAATTAAAGTTAAACCAAACCATACACAGTTGCTCAAGAGTGTGACTGGGTTTCTCTCTGAAACTTTAACATATTTTGTTCTTGTTTTAAACACAAACATTTCACTTTGTACCATATTTTCTTACTAACTTTCTCACTTTGCATAAATAAGAGCTGTCTGGCGCAGAAAGAGAGGGAACTCACAGAAAGTTAGTTTTTTAGTTTTCTTGTACTTTAAAGCCTCTCCTTGAAGTGGTAACATTGGCATGCATAAATGCATAGCAAGATCGTCTGACAAACAAATGTCTTACTTAATAGCCTTGGATTTAAAGTTACACCCTACCACCACCATCAACTATTTTCTTTATCACATTAATAGTTTCAAAACCAAAATGGTAAGTTTCAGATTTTATTTGGTTTTGAATGAAGAGGAATACATCAGCTTCACTTCATCTCTATGTGTATTAACTTGTATGTCTCTATAAATACATCTGATGGAATTTATTCCCACAAAATTTTGAAAATAGTGTATTTCCATTAGCTTATAAACTATGCAGAAATGAAAAAGTGGTAACACTTGCAAGTGGTCCAAATGTTTCCCAAGCAAATTGTATCTGTCTAGACTTCTACTGTGTTAGAATAGCCGCAGAAAATATAGTACATCTCCACATTTTAGAGTTGTAGGTAGAGAAAGGAAATGGAAAATAAATTAGTGGCCAGCCATCTATATTTACTTCACAGATATTTGATGATGATGGTACCCACATTCCACATTTTGTGACGCTCGAATTTGTGTATCCCTTTTTTGGTTTCTCTACCGCAACTTCGAATTCTATATGCATTTTATACCAACAAGCAAAAGAATAAAGTTTGTGTCCAAATTCGCCCCAGGGTCCCATTCAAACTACAACTGTGTTTAGCAATATATGCAAATGCAAACTAAACAATACTGCAAAAGGCAAACAGTCTCACTACATAACAGGTGTGTTGCTCTTGTTTTCAAGAAAAATATGTTTCATAAAATTTCACCTCGTTTGCCACCTGATTGATTGTACGTTTGTGTGTCCTTTGGCGATGTCACGTAAGTGACGATAATCAATTTTTCTCCCAAATTGCCTCAAAAACAAGGTCTAGACAATTTGCTCTCGGGGCATTATGTATGTACCTAAACCTACAGTTATGCCTGCACGTTTTGCATCTATAAAAGCCAATGAATGCAGAATGTAGTATACCTATTAATTCAGCAACAAATTATAATCTCAAACTACACGCCTCCAGTGTTATAGTCAGAACAGTGTATGTTATTCATGGATGGGGTTTTGTGACTGGTTGGTTGAGAAAACTGAAAGTTCAAACACACAAAGATATTTTCTTTGAAGTGGACTATTGACTGACTAGACTATGGTCTATACATTAGTATTCTTTAGAATATTCTATGTGTCATAATTTGAGGAAGTGAACAATGACTAGTTAGTTACTCATCACATTGATCTACATATTCACTTATTTACACTACACATAACTAATATGTCGACACGAGGATGAAATATACATAAATCAGTTGTAAAATTATGACCCCCTCATGCTTTATGAAAGAATGAATGTATACACTTGGCATTGCACATGCCAATATTGTCATTTCTTCTTAGTAGCATGTTGTTGTGAAAATTCCAAGAGAAAACAAGATAACTGACTTGACTGACTACACAGTTTGAGCATGATGATGATGATGATGGCATGTTTGTTGTGCAGCAAAACCTTGTAACTTTTCTGGAACCTATACTTTCATATGAATATTAAATAGTAGATTTCATACTGCCTATTAGCTATAATACATCAACTATGAATGTACTATTGAATATTTCACTAGTTTAGTGAAAGCCACCCTTTTACTTTCCCTATATATTTTGTTCTTATGGAGTACTTATGACTGTACTTGTAAAATTGGTTTTTAACCAAACATTATTGATTTCAATTCATCGAATATTTATGAAGGGAACACCTGTCTCATATACAAAGCATAATTCATGAATTTATTGTTGTATACTATACTCCTACATGCCGGTTCCGATTTCGTTGTAGTTGTAAGCGGATTAGAAAGCCCCTACGTTCTTTTTTTCTGTTTTCTTCTATGTTCTCTTTATCCTACCTTAATACAACAATAATAGCCCAAACTTCAAATGCAAACAGATATAATGAAATTGAAAAGAGTATTATAGACTATTAAACATAGTGGTTTAGACGGAACAAGTGAATGGCAGGGGGGAATATTAAAGAATTTTCTAGTCTTTCCTTTTATTTTCCTAATTTTGAGGTAATATACTCCAATCAAATCGTTGTCGTAAAAGAACAAATCTGCTGTGTTCTCCAAAATTGATGATAAAGTTCCAGTTTGGCAGTTATAAAATAACAATTCAAATTCTCCTAAAAGTTCAAAAATTTAGTTACTTGTGCATGTGCAATACTTTCAAACAACAGTGTTTACATTGTTACTGCACAAGTTTTCATGAAAAGTTTCATTAATTATGTACAAGTAATTTATTTCTAATAAATTTACACTACATTTGCTGTTCTTTATTGTCTATTTCCATTGATTAACTGACATTGTGCGAATTCCTACAGAGTGTTACCTGTGTTTTATGTTAATTCCCATTCCCGATGCACTTCACACAGGAAATTTGTTTTATATTTCATTTCTTTCTGTCGACAATGCTTGTCATTAACGATTACGTTTTAATGAATCCATGCTGAAATGCTGATTTCCGGTAGGACAGCCCAGCAGTTTTTTACATATACCAGTCAAACAAACCTTTACGTATCACGATATAAACTCATTTATATTTAAACTTATCGATGTAACATTGCATTAATCTTAGTAAGAGTGACTTTAACATAAAGCTAGTAGGTCACGGGAGACATTTATAATGTAATTTTGGCAGCGATGAAAGTGATGCTCAGCTCATGATGACAATATAAATTTATAAACACGAAAGGCGGCATGGTGTGATATAACTATATCTGATGATATGTCATGCGAGTCCTTGTAACATTGTTTAATAATAAAATTTGTCATTGACTAACCACCAACACTAAAAGTAACAAGAAAGAATGTTGATAAGATAGTGAATTACATGAGCACTACACAGTATAGTCATATGAATTTGTTTATTGTTTCCTCCATAAAAATTCAAAGTTTTCCCTTTAAAAAAGTAGCTACTAAAATGACACATTCCAAGCCAAGCTGCTTATGCTTGAATGGTCCTTGGCTATGTTTGTAAAAAGAATTCAAATTTCTTTAAGAGACATTAAAATGTTTGGAAAAACAACATCAGTTTCCGTGTTTAACATTCTTTGTAAACTTTTTACTTTAATAATATGCCATTTTGTAGCTGACTTACTTTATTTTTTCAAACACCAACATCTTGTCATTTCTCTGGATAGTTTTGTAAAAAAAAAAGAAAGCTATATTGATTGATGTGAACTTAATTCAAGGAAATTTAATATGATACTTCACTCGCTTTGTGTACTCTTCCAGTCCAGGGGCTATAGAGTCAGTAAGTCTATTTTTATAGCAGAAAGAAAACATACACCAATAACACTATATTAAGTAAAAGGATGAGAACAAGGAATATAATAGGGAAACAATAGATTTCCTTTGTTTATGGTAAGTTATTTTGGAAGAGAGAGAGAAAGCGATTTCGCTTGTGTGATCTTGCAAGAAAAAAAAGTGAGAAAGGAAAAAAAGACCGGTAGGAATGAAAGAAAAAAGGAAAAAAATAAAAAGAGAAACTTTACCACCAGCAGCAGGGGACATCGCATACTCTGTCATCTATCATCATGCATTCTAGGAAAAAAAAATAATATAGTGAAAAAATAACTAAGACTGTTCCGCTGCATATCGAGAGAAAAAAACACAAGTAGTAAAAAAGGAAAACAAGGAAGTAATGTTAGTGAAGTAGTTGGTTTATAGAGTTGAACAGAGAATAATAGATGGCATATTATAATGTCTTTCTACAAAATACATACTATCATTGTTCCATTTTTTCCCTGTGTTCATTTCTTTTCTTCCTTTTGCTATGAAACATGGTCTTGGTAGAGTCGGTCATGTGTTTGGTAAGCCGTGTACGTACAATGTACGTATAATTTTCGTATTCATTTTTATGTAGATAGTCTGTAGTATTTTGTACTTTCACCCAAGAAAAAATAATCTATTACTGCGATGTGCCGTACATGGCAAAGTGGATGATTTCGCAAGTCCATATATAATATTTTCATCCTGCTTAATATTCTCGCATTTTCACGTACAATATTCCGTACTTGTGTGTAGAATTGGTGAAAGTTGTAAGATTGCTTGTTTTTTTGTAGTATAAGGGACCAATAAACGATACATCCTTGCTGCTATGAGCTGTGGTTGTGGTGTGGTAAAGGTGAATGGAAAAAAATGTATGCAGAGCTATTATATTTTGTGTGTTGCTGCACGGTAGAAGAAATAATATCATCATAATAAATAGCTGGGTTGACTCGTTATCGAGGAATAAAGTATTGAGATAAAGCTTTCTCTCTTTCTCTCTCTCTCTCTCTCTCTTTCTGTTTCCATTTATTCCTGGAATAGAAAGGAAAACTTATTGTATTTCATTATTGGAAGAGGAGGACCACGCGCATTCACTAGTAAAATATGAACTGTTTGAATCGCTGTTTGCTATATGGCTTTGATACCTCATACCTTACCTGACTGGTTTGCGTTTTCTGCTGTTTTAATGCTTTTTGAGTGGTAGGGAAATTCATAGATACACACTTCAAAAATTTAGGTGAAATAGTTAGCATTATTATTGTGGGCAGGATGAGCGTGTGGTGCGTGTAGGTTTTTTCAGTAGAAGGAACTATCATAGGGGAAATCGTGTTTCCTAACTGATACTTAGCGAAACAAGAAGACCACTTTTTATATATGAAATTACGTAATAATGGGAAGGTGCTCAAAAGAAAATCGTTTATGGTACTGAGAAAACGTTTATAAAATTGGGCTCAATCTTCCTTCCTTTTTTTCTTTCGAGAGAGAGAGAGAGAGCCGATTGAAAGCTTGAAATCTTGCAAAAGTACAAAAGCAATGAGTAAAGCTGTATGAACATATCTCTGTCTCCACCGGGTATTCATTTAGGTATATTCTGATGTCCCACCATTCACCATTGTGCTCTTGTTTTGTTAGTAAGAATATTATATTGGCAGTGCTATTATGGCTCTTTGAAACTTTTTTTTGTCATATATTTGGTGCGTCAGATTGATGATATACTTCAAAAAGTATAAGTTTTATACGTTTACCAATTCTACCATATTATATGCTCATCATCAGAGATTGATTTTCTATGATGTTATGTGCATGAGCAGCTAACAAGAGGATAAAAATGAGGGGGAAAATTTCAACAAGAAAAAGATATAGAAAGAAGGTAAATCACATTTTTATTATTTTATATCCTCTTGTTATTAGGTACACATAAATCGAGGGAAATAAAAATAAATAATTCTGGGAACTCATCTGTTCCTTGTGGTGCCGCATTGTGTACTCGATCA
>JAQIWN010004777.1:0-10730 GCA_034699025.1 Entomobrya cf. arborea Gr-Col-00668 | reverse complement strand
ATCTTATGTGCTGTTTGACGACAACGATGTCTCTCGACTTGTCGGATTCTTACACTATCGAGAAAAGACACCCAATCATTTCTCTCACTCCTTTTCATTTTCTAATTTTATTCGTGCTGTAAGCAAACTATGGATTTTCATATATAAAGAGATTTACATAGAGGCATATGACAGAACAGAGAACTATATATGAAAAGTTATACATAGGAAACATCATCCTCTCCTTTTCGGTTGGAAACTTACTAAACAAAAAAAGCTTGAGTGTGTAACAAGGAGGGAGAGGCATAAAAGAAAAGGGGAAGTTAGGAAAAAGCAGACAAAGTGAGTCTTCTATTCTAGTGCTAAACCAGAGAGCAGAGTTAGAGTTTCCTCTTCTCACAACTATGTATTATTTTGCCGAAAAACTTATGTTTTTCTCTGAATAGAAGCAGTAGCGAGCGATGAGACTTTTTTGAAAGAAGAATGAACGACACAAGAGAAGAGGTGAAGAGAAAACTTCTAAAATAAGCAAACTTAACTCACTTGACTTGGAGAAACTTTCATAATGATATTGTACCAAGCAAAAAAAAAGTGTGTATAGTCACAGATAAAGAAAAGGAAGACAGATTGACTTTATTAGTGTCGTTTCTATTATATTTCAGCAAAGAATAACATGTATGATGTCATATACATCGAATAGATGTAGATTTTCTGCTTTTACTTAAAACAAAACTGAATTAATATACACATGCGATGCCATGCATATAGGAACTTTCAGACAAGAGTATATAGAAAAGTATGTCTCTTCTAGATACGTATTACATTGTTTTAAAGAAGTAGTTTACTTATAAATGCTTTTACATAGGTAGACTGACAATGAATGAAAATATTTCTTAGTATTTTCTTGACAAAATCTGGAAAGCGTTCAAATTGTTGATGGTTTCATTTTATGACTCATTTTTTTAAACTGTGAAAAGCTGTGGTGGTGGTCCATGAAAAGGCAATGTAGGTATCAAATCAGTGGTAATAAATTTAAATTCGTTGTGCCTATTAGGCTACCCATGTTTTTAAAAATTGTTTAAACTGGTTGATTGCTTTGGGTGGTACGACAAAAGTGTATAGCTATGAAAATGAAATCACAGTAAATATTCACTTTTTCAGTCTACTGATTTCTTCTTTAAAAAAACTACACATAACACATTATAAATATCATTAGCATTCATTTTCTGGTTCGGTTCAGGTTTTTTTTTTGTATTTTAAAAACTGAAATTACAAGTTAGAAGTATGACAAGCAGTGTGTAATGTGTAATGCAATAGTTTTTTATGCATAATATACATTTACACAAAAACACGTTAAATCCTAATAAGCATAGAATTACAGAACCATTTGTCATTTGAAAATGCAATTCAGCATGAATAATGTAGCAGACAGACAGAGGCACAAGAGTACAGTAAAGTAAGAAATAAAAAAAAGTATTATGTTCAGCCAAAGTGTTTTGTTACTACTTTGCTGAGAAGAAGAAAAAGCTGAAAAGTAATAAAATGTCAGGGTTGCTTATGTTGCAGTTGTTGGTGAACGGTGGATTGGATACATTGTAATTTAATTTTTTTGAGGAAGCGATTTTCCTTTATGTTAAGGGATTATCCGCGGGTGAAATGTACACACACGCTTTTCTTCATATGGTTAACCAAAAAGATTTAACATGAAAAAAAGAAACCAAACCAAATATTTCTTGTTGGTTCTTATAAAAGAATGAGGTGATTAAAAGAGATTCGGGTAATTAATGATGCGCAATGACGATTGCGAACTGAAACTTTTGTTATTGTTACACAAATTGTAGAGAAGATCATATCTTTTGTTGTTTTATTAAAGCTAATCTCATGTCTAACTTAACTCAACTACATGACATGTACATTTCAAAATGAAAATTGAATTGAAGTTCATTTAATTTGTCGATATATTTTATTTGAAGCTATATAGCTTTCCATTTGAATAACCCTTCGGTTCGGTACTAGTAAAGAAGACAATATTAATTTGTTATAAAGTGAACCAGTAGTAGCATTGTAGAATGGATAAACATGTTTTTTTCTGCTTACACATTTCGAAACTAGGAAACTTGAAATAATGGGATTTGAAGTGAAGTGGTGGGCGTAACGCATCAAGAAAAGCGAAGAAACATTAAACCTTTCCCTAATGGAATGATGTATTTATGTATGCATGTATTATAAATGCGTTAGGCTTATCATTGTACATAGTTATTACTCAGAATGTCTCTCTCTCCCTCTTGTTCTCTTGACATGCCGAACTTTACAATTTACATTTAACAAAGTTGACAATGATCCTTTTTAGCTGCCAAACCAAGCGTGCATATAGTATTATTCACAAGACTTGAGTTATATCGAAAATCGTATTCATAATGTACATACGTAAGTAAGTTGGATGATACATAATATAACAACTTGCAAGAAGACAAAAGTTTTTTTTCTACAAGAAGTCTAAAAAGCTATAAATATAAACGAACTACCTATGTGCCAACTGCACTGCCTTTATACAAAAAAGAGGATTTTTTACGTGATATGATAGCTGTGGTGGTACTCTTTTAGCTTTGATGATTATGATGATGATGACAATATAATGTCTCCTGTGAAGTTTGCATGTGCTCATGGAATATTGTTTGTCTTTTCTTACCATTTTGTGTCAACAATGGTCAACAGTAATAAAAAGCATGTAGACAAGAAAATTTAAATATATGCCTATGTCGTCGTTTGTCGTTTTGTACGTGTAAAGAGAACCCATTAAACTCATTGTTATTCTAAACATGCTTCTTGGGTCTCTTAAAATATAAAGGAAAGTGTGAAAATGGACAGAGAGTAGTGGCCAGGCCAGAGAGTGGGACACAAACAAAAAGCCATGCTGTTTGATAATTATGACTGCTTGTTTGCTTCGTATATGTATTTTACTTCTATTCTTAAATGCTTATATTTCTTTCCACGAATGACCAAATCCCATTGTCCCTTTGAATAATAGGATTAAAATTACAGAAGGAGTACACTGGCGTAAGCAGTTGAATGAAGGGTTTGATAAGTTGGGTTATAAAGTAAAACTAGAAGTAAAAGTACTTACTTAAAAAATGTATGTAAGCTTAAAAAGGTGCTTAATGCATAAGAAACGTTTGTAAAAATGAACCATGCGCGTAGAATAATATATATATGCATCCACTGCATGCAATGCTTTTGCTTTTTTTCTGTCATTTTATTGCCAAAAATAGATAAGAAAAAGGTGTTCATAATTTACATACTTAACAAGTTAAAACTCATCAATACTTATGTTTGTATCTTTACAGAATACGGAAAGGAACCCTTTTTTGATGAGATATCCAAATGGAAAAATATTCAGTCATTACGAGTCACAAGTTGAACAGTGAAGGAAGGTGATGTGATGTTTCCAGCAAAATGAAGCTTTAAACTGGCTTGAAAAGGGATAAAATTGTGTTCAGTTCAGAAAAATGTGGAGTAAAAGTAAGGACAAGTTAATGTGAAGTTTTCAGGATGTAACCTCACAGTGCAGTGGTTTGGTTTCACCGTTCAACACGCACCCGTAATATATATATTTCTTCAACAACGTGTTTTTAGTGATAAAGCTTTAATTTAAAGCGAAACATTAAAAAAATTGTGAACCCTCGTCAGTTAGTTGATTTGACGAAGGAATCAGTCAGCACACAATTGAGGATATCCAGAGTTTCATTGGGGGACGACCGCAAGGCAAGACGCCATGTAAATGGGACTTGCCAATGAATGAGGTCGGTGGTTCTGAGAGCGGCACAGGCCTAAGGGCCATAAAGTCGAGCCGCAGTTCAGATGCCAACTTCGAATACGACGACAGCGAGTGGGATGTTGGGATCGGAAATCTCATAATTGATCTAGATGCTGATATCGAAAAGAATAACGAAGCTAATCGTAATAATAATAATAGTGACAGTAGTAATAGCCTAAGCAATCCTCAAATGCATATACCACTGACATCGTCATCCTCATCATCAGGTAGCAACACTAGTGGTAACACCGGCACCAACAGCAGCAGTGGGAGTGGCAATAAAACGTCGTCGTCACAAGCAGCAGGAAGCGGAACTAACAGCAGCAACGCCATGGAACACTCTTCCGTGGTGGACAAGGGGCTCAAGATGAAGATTAAAAGGACCAAAACTGGAACAAAAAGTGCAGATGCAAAACATGAAATAGTTAAAAATGATGTGGTCGGCTCCTCAAATGGAACGACTGGAACTGGCAATAGTGGCTACGCAAGTAATAAATCCATATCTGATGGAATTTCAGCGAAAAATTCCCATTCCTCACACAAAGATAAAGATAAGCTGTTAATTAAAGATGGGCTTTTGTTAGACAATTCACATGAAGGTAGTACTAACAGTAAACAACAAGATAATAGTGCGGCGGAGCCTGGGGGTAAAGTGAAAACGCCAAGGAAGGTGTCCACAAAAGAGAAAAAAGTGAAAAATAATAATACCACCACCGGCAATAGTAAGAAAGACGATAAGAGTAATGAGTCTAGTAATAGCAACAAAAATTTGTCAAATAGTGGAAATAGTTCTTCCGGCTCATCCGGTTCTTCTGGGACTCATGCCAAAGACAATAAAGAGTTTTTCAGCACGACAGTGAACCTCAATGTGCCCAATGTGATTCCAAATTCAAGTTCTTCGGCTTTTGTCAAAACTACGGCGACAATTAAGGTGCCCACTGCGCCTTCCAGCAGCGCTTCGTCTATCCTCTCTGCTTCCAGTGGCTCAGGATTGCATGCTCATTCTTCCGACTCAACGACGTCATCAAATACTAATAGTAATAGTAGCAATATAACGAAAAACATCAGTAGTAATACTCCTTGGGGTACTGTGTCTCCGAGTAAAGGGGCTGCAGAGAAGGGACGTCTTTCCCCGTCAGTTTCTAATTTGACCAGTGCCTCTGAGAAGACCGCTGCTGGAAATTCATACAATAAAAAATCCAGAACGTCGTTTGCTGCATCAGATAAGGTACGTTTCATAAACTATACTCCCATATTATAATACGTGACGTATGATAATTTTGTACCATGTATATCGTATCAATTTTTACTCTGAAATGTGTACCCCTGAGTCTCAATTTTAAACAATGTACTCGACTCGATATCAATTTCAATGCCAAAGTTCCTCGTAAAATATTAATTGTCTTTATGTCCTGGTATTTTTAGTCATAAAACAAAAATTTGAATGTTGAATGACATTTTTATTTAAAATGAATCACTCAGCCATTGTTTGTATAGCAGTGAAAGAATACGCATGAAATTCTTCTAGTTTCATGCAGTTTTTATTATAATCATGCAAAGAGGTCGTGGCCAAGATTTTTTAGTGGGGCAACGTAGAACTAGAGGAAGACCTCGGAAAAGACCTGAAAAATATTTTCATCCTGCTAATATACAGTGCTTTGATTTTTATGAACAGGTGGGATCCACTCCAGCAGACGAAACCTCCACCGCAGGATCTCATGGCAGTTCACCATCAAGTGCATCATCATATCGAAATCAAGGAGGACTTAGTATTAACTCCGCCACTGATCTCAGCACTAGCTCTACCACCATTTTAGCCGTGCCTGGTACTCAAGCCCAAGCCGCTATTAGCTGTAGTTCACGCAATTCCAGTTCAACTACTCCATCTACCCAAGATGTTTGTATAGGCACAAGTGTGGGAACAGTTACAGAGCCTGACTGCCTTGGTCCCTGTGAGCCAGGAACATCAGTGACCTTGGAGGGAATAGTCTGGCATGAAACAGAGAGTGGTAAAAAAGCATCACTATTTAAAAAAATACATTTTTATATTGCATACATGGTTGGTTATAAATATATATATACATTTTTTTTGAATTTTAGGTGTTCTAGTCGTGAATGTCACTTGGAGAGGAAAGACCTATGTTGGAACCCTAATAGACTGTACAAAGAATGATTGGGCACCTCCACGTTTCTGTGATTCACCTACAAGTGATTTAGAAATGAGAACGCCGAAAAATCGGGGCAAAAGAGGAAGAGCTCAAACCGCAACTCCTGTAAATGAGCCTGTTGTTGCTGACACAAGATCAACAAATGCAAAACTTCGCAATGGAGCCAAAGGACGCCGGGGCAGTAACACTGCCACTGCATTTGTTGCTCCAGCAAGCCCTGTGAAACAAGATCCATGGCCAAAACGAAAGACAAGAGGTAGTGAGAATGAAAGTCAAGAAGAAGTTAACCCAAAGAACGCCAAACGGCCTAAGGTTTCCAAAGATGGCGACCGAAAAGATCGTCGTTCTAACAGCCCTGCTCCAGAAAACGAAAAATCTGGACCATCCTCTCCCCAATTGATTGAATGCCCTGAACCAAATTGTTCAAAGAAGTATAAACACATCAATGGTCTGAGATATCATCAGTCCCACGCACACTCAAACAATTTCGTAGTCGCAGAAGATTCAGATTCCAATATGTCCACTGCCAGTAATACTAATACCTCTGCGGCTCCAGAATCCACGAATTCTACCAATGCAGAATCAACTGTAGAACCAATGGTTGTAGATAATGCCCCTGAAGTTTCCGAGAAAAGTCCATTGTCAGCCACACCAATTACAAATTCTTCAGCAGACGATTCGTTACCTGCGCCCACTTCCGCACCACCCACTCCCGGGAAGAAATCCAATAATTTAACCCAGCCCGCACCAGCACCAAAAGCTAACGACAGTGTTTATGATCTGTCTACTGATATCGATTTGAATCCACCAGTGAAAGATGTTAGTAATGTGATTGTTAATGATCAAGATACTAAACTGACTCCCGAAAATTTAAGCAAGGATTCCATAACCCCACCGTCTACGTCCTCCTTATCCACACCTACAACCTCCACAACTACTCCCACATTGACTCCTCGTACCCCAATTCTGACAGTGCCAGTAGTGCCATACATGTCACTCCAAAGTCGAAATTTAGTACATGGACATGTAGTAAATGTGCCTCGTGTTGAAACTGAAAACAGCCCATTAAAAAATTCACCGAATCAAGGACCTCCACCAGTTTCGACTGGTGCACCTTGGCAGCCTCATGCTCATTCCCAGTCTCAATCCAGCCATTCTGGTCACCAGCACAAATCCGTGATGAATACTTCACCCCCATCATCACAAAGTATAACGGTTCCCTTAAATATTCCCATGAGCATACCTGGAGGAGGTTCCAGAGAAAAAGAAAAGAATAGCAGTCCAGATCAAACCTCATCCAAGAAGAATAAACACAAGAAGAAAAGCAAAGATAAGGATAAAGAGAGGGACGGCAAGTCAAAAGGGGACAAAGATAAAATGGATGTCGGCAACAATAAAAGTTTGAACGTACCAATGAGCGGTGGACCGTCAGACTACAGTAGATCTTCAGGACTGTTTCACAGCTCTGGTTTAGGAACTGAATCATTAAGTGGAAGGTCAAAGGACACGAGTGGGGAAGACAGTGAATCATCTCGCAAAAATTCATTGGAGAACCGAGAAGATCCCCAGAGTCCAGCTTATTCAGATATTTCAGACGCCAACGACTCCGGACCTGACAATGAACTTAATGTGGGGGTTGCAGTAGTGAAGGATCCCAAAGCCCTTGTGATTCCGGGAGAAATAAAAAAGGAGCCCATCGGTGTCCCAGTAGTACCTCCAGGCCCACCTTTTCAATCATTCTTCAATCATAACATCCATACGCCTTATCTGGACACGATAAATTATTCACGTCAAAACAAGGATGGACCTGGTAGCGTCGTCGATGAGCCTGAGAAACCCCGTGCTGCTGGACCAATTCCAATAAAGCATCCCAACTTGCCGCCTAATCCACCACCCCCTGCAAATCCTCCACCTCCGGCAGCTGACGAAGCCAGAAGATCTCCAAAGATGGATAATTTTTTCCCAAAATATCCATTTCCAAATTACTTTTCACATCCTTATTCCGGTTACCACCCATATGATCACCCCTCATTCGGCAATCCTCTACCGCCAGAAAATTCCTTCAATGCTCCAGGCCAAAGTAGAATGTTCCCAGGTATGGAGGATAGAGACAAAGAAGGTGGACCCGGTGGACTCCCGGGCAAAGGTGGAAAACCTGATGAGAAGGAGGATGGCCCCGGAAATGTACAAATTAAGCAAGAGCCAGTTGAGAGAGACGAACGTAGAGGCAAAGAAAGGTCGCACTCCTCTTCCCTTTCGATGAACGCAGGTGAAAGCAAAAACATTGAAATCAAGTCCGAGTATGGCTCAGATCATGGTGAGCCAAAGTTAATCCCACCTTACATGAGCAACAGCAGTAGTAAGCACCATTCTTCCAAAGATCACAAACGCAATGAGGATAGACATGACCGACGTGACCGTCATGACTCGAAAGACGTGGACGGGAAGTCCGACAATATCAAATCTAGTAGAAACTCTTCTTCAAGCAGTGACAAAAACAAAGCATCAGCAGAAGAGTCAGAGCCCAAAGAGAGGAAAGATGAAGGTTCCAAACCAACAATGGAAACCACTGGGCCACCTCCGCCGCCTACTGCAAGTGCTTACTACTTACCGCAAAGCTATCTAACTGGTAACCCTTTCGGACTACCCTTTGACCCTAGCCACCCTTTGTATAGACAAGTGTTAGTACCTGGTCACCCGTACCCGGGCTCACCTTACATGCATCCTGGGGCCATGCCTCGGTTTTCCTCCCCTGGGGGACCCTCCCCTCTTCCTGAAGATCTATCGAGACCAAACCCTGGGGGCCCTCCAGGCAACCCTTCCAAAGCGTTAGATCTTCTTCAGCATCATGCGGCGCAATACTATAACTCTCACAAAATTCATGAGCTCCAAGAAAGAGCTCTTAAATCGCCTAGTCCTCAAGTTGTGGCTGCACAACGTGCAGAACGAGATGGTCCTGTTGTCAGTGGTCCAGGTGGACCACCCCCTTCTTCTTCACCCGGTGGTCATTCATTACCCGGAGGTGTTGGTCATCCGGTGGGTGGACGTAGCAGCGTTGGCGGAACCAGTTCAAGTGGAGCAATGCCTAAGCCAGCAGATCTTTCGAAAGACGCGAAACCAATTATCGGACCGGGTGGATCCATTTTACCTGGTGGACCAAACAGTGATAACGGTCGAACTCCTCCTCCAACCCAACACCACGTTCATAGTCACACACACCATCATACGCATGTTGGTATCGGCTACCCAATTCTTCCAACTGTACCACCGCAATATTCTCCCCACTATGGAGGTAATGCAAATACAAAGGAAGGAACTCGTTCTTTTACAAGATCGTAAAACATCTTTAATTGTGACTGGGTTTAGCTAATGATTGCCGTACATTTTGTGTACTTGCAGTGTTGGCGACACAACCATCAGCACCTTCCGTGATCCCTCCATTCCCAGCACAAAAGCCAAGTTAAAACACTTCATAGCGAGACTAATCAAATCATCGTGTTAAACCTGGAGCAAATTATTCGGCAAATTAATTTAGTTTTTGAAGATATGTACAAAAAGAGTGTAGGAAAAAAAGATTAAATGTTATAGGAGCGCCGATTGACTGATATGTTGATGAGGATGAACGTCTAAATGTTTGGTGATCAAAGGATCTGTGTGTATAATTGTATTATTATTTCCGAGAGAACTTGTAAAATATTAATAAAAACGACTGGAAAATAATTTTGATCTTTTCCAAATCAAAATATTTAACTTTAAACAAGAATATTATGCATAATAAATGAAATATGTATGCAGAGAAAAAAAATCAAAAATGTGTAGTCGACTTTTAGAAATTTTAAAGTTTATTGTTATTTAACTTACAATACAAAAAAATCATCTTCGAAATTATGTAAAACATTTATATAATCCTTATTGTAGTAAGTTCGAATAGTTAGTAGTGGGTTTTAGTCACACGTTAAAAAAATAACTCTAAATCGATTATTGTAAAATCAGTGAAATTCTCAAAAATCAGCCGGAGAAAATGGAGTGTAAATTATTATATATGACATATTAAAAACAACAATAATGACGATGATAATACATAAAAAAATATATAGCTCAGCGTAGATAGTGCATTATTGTATGTAATTTACCATTTCAAAAAGTGAGAAAAACTATAAAAAGAAAAAAACAAAACTTCTCACTTTTGCGCTTATTAAAATTACGATTTACAAAACAATTACCTAAGTGTATCAAAAACAATAGATCATCCAACCATGTATTACGCTACATACAAAAAAAAATACGAAAAGGGGACTTTTTAACGAGTCTTTTTCGAAAGAGTTGTTCAATGGGCTTTTCATTCATTTTATATGTACTTTGTTCACCTGTTGTTGTTAGTCATTATTTAACTGAATTTTTATATATTGCATCGAATATTATTATATAAAAATAATATTGAAGAAATCGTACTAAGAAAAAATATATAAAATTTTTGAATTTTTACTTATTTCTCAAACATAGTCATACAACGTATTGTATTAATTAACCCAATCATTCATCATCATTATTATAAACCATCATTTAAATCCCTTTATCCTGTTGTCACATTCACTGCCTTCCTACATACCTTAATTATAGAATATTTACACATTCATGCATTCTTAAATACACAAAAATAAATTATGATTATGACTCCACGAGTATCATCATATCATGTTAACTAGACTGATAGAGCGATCGGTACATTAAAAAATGCAAAAATTTATATAGATTTGTTTAGAAAAATT
>JAQIWN010004776.1:0-10731 GCA_034699025.1 Entomobrya cf. arborea Gr-Col-00668 | reverse complement strand
TTGAATTACAAATTACTCAATTACTTTTCAAAACCAAAAGTAATTCAATTACAAATTACTTTTCAAAATCAAAAGTATTTCAATTACAAATTACTGTAATTGTAATTGAATTACGTAATTAATTACATTTGTAATTGTAATTGATTTTCTCTGGTATTTATAGCGTTAGCGTTGTAGTAAATATAATAAAAATTCTTTGAACATCTAGTCTTACGATTAGTTGGGAAATGTTTTATATATTTTGGAGAAACTATTTTGTTGAATTCTGGTTTGAATGTTTACTTTAGTTTATCTTAATTTGAAAACATTTTATTAAATAAATACAATTCAGATATGTTTACTCCCGTCTTTATATTTCTGTTAACAGTTGACTGTTAATGTACATACTCCTTATTGTAATGAAGCCTATGCTTTATGCATAATCATTGTCATAACTCGCTAGTCTTAATATCAGTAATAATTATGATTGGTATACGTTTTTCTATCTGATATCATTTTCACCACAGACCATAGAACGATACCCCACTTATCCACCGCTAACGGCCTTTACCCCTACAGCACATTACCCCGGCAATATACATTACCCGTTGAACCTTTTCCCCTTCATCCATTACCCCTACAAATAAATAATTCAGCATCATATCATTCTTACACCGATAAATGACATGTAAATAAAAATCTAAAACATTTCACATGCTGATTAATATGCAGTAAAAACTAGGGTGCAATGTTATTCCATTTTTGAGATATTGACCCGATAGGGTAAGATTTTCGTATTGATATAAGTGCATGCTATACTATAACATTCTATTCCATAGTGATTGATTCTATTGCTGGTTCACTTTGCTTATTACACTCCGCGTCGGCTAAGCACGGCATCTCACTCATAAAGACGTGTATATCCTATAACCAAGCTTAGCCCACGCGGAGTGTAATAAGCAAAGTGAACCAGCTGTAGGTAGTACATTTTAATTTAATGTGTACAGTGATTCAAGAAACAAGTAATTACTCATTTCAAACAAGTTCGGTTAAGTAAGGTTTTAAATTCACGGAGATGTGTACAGGAATCTTAGAAATAGTGTACAGCGAATAAAGGAATGAGTTTTTACTCAATATAAATAGGTTCGGTCAGTTAAGGTTTTAAATTCACAGAAACGTAATCATACCCTATCGGATCAATATCTTAAATATAAAAAGAGGTTGTACTCTTCATCAGCATGTCATATTTCTGCATAATAATAAGATAAACAAACACAGCTGATAATTACAAACTTGCTCACCAGATTATATAAATTTCATGATATTTAACTAGATGATACATTGGGGTAGACCCATTGTAAGATTAGGTATGCATTTCCTTCATTGGGTGAAAGCAATAAGAACCAGATTTTCAGTTCTGTGTAACCACATCAACAACAGACACTACTATTGATAAAAAGAACCTTAAATAGCGGTTTATTAAAGTGGCTTATGCAGTTAGTCAGATTGGCAAAGACTTAGGTTCATAATTAAATTAATTTAGTTAAATATTACAAAGAATTTGCGACAAATTCTCAACAGTGGTATTAGTACTTGCATGTATTTTTATTTACGTCGAGTAGTCAGCATTTGTTGGCTTTATCTTTTCAAACCGTTTACCTCAACTGAAATCTATTTTTCTAGTTAGTTAGTTAGTTAGTTAGTTCTCTCAATGGGGATTTATTAGACGGTTTTAGAGAGCAAAGCTCGCCCGCCATAACATTCCTTTTCACATAACAGAGTTTGATTATGAAATATTAGAATTAAATGCATACATATTAAGTTGTAGGTGAATTATCAGTAACAAAAAAGGTTGTAGACAAAATCATGACAATTGTAGACTTTTTTTACGAGAAAGGTGGAAAACAAGTGTGTGTATTATTCTTGCTATTTCATTGTGTGTGTATATTTCAAAATGGACGAATTTTCGTTAAGTACTGGTACCTGTATTTATTTTCTGTGTATTGAGTCGTGTCTTGGAGGATTTTTTTTGTTGACATCTATATATATAAATTGTTAACATTTCTTTGAGCTATAATTTGGTGTGTATTTGTATATTTGGTTTTAGAGATTTATGAAAGCTAACGTCAGCAGGTAATCTATATATATAAATGGTAAGTATTATTTTGATGTGGACTGTTCAAACTCCGTATAGTGATGAAATTTGTCATTGTAGATGAGCCCAAGGTCCTTGTACTCGTACTTTATCTGATTTTCCCATAGATCCTTTACTTTTTCTCTGATTTTCCTTCTTATCTCTCTCAAAATGAATGGGCGGTCTTTGTTGAAGTAGATACCCTTTGGGAGTTTTTGTTGGTTTTCTAAAATAGTTCGGCAATGCTTTGTATTTTCACATCGGACTTTGACTACCCTTGGTTTTGAGCCTTTCTTTCACCACTCGTTGAGCTTCTACGCATGCTATATGTGGGACATCAGAAATCGAGGTAACAATACGGTCTACTTCTGACTGGGTTTTTAATCTCCGATTTGCCTTCGTTTTCCGGTAACCCATGTGTAACCAGTGTGTTTTCATTTTGACGCCTTAAATTCATGAGATATTCGTTCTTGAGAGCTCGCAGTTCATTACATGTTGTTTCCAATTGCCGTTTCAAAGCTACATTTTCCTCTTTGAGTCTTTGGATTTCCAGATTTGGAGAAAGATTGTCTTCTGACCTAGTTGTTTTTACTTGCCCGGCTAGGCTAACAAACTGTTCTTTCAGCAATTGAACTGTTTTTGGCATCTCTTCTTTTTCTTTAGTTGTTTGGGCGAGTTTCTCCTCTAAACTCTTCATGCAATTCTTCAGCTCTTCCAAGGTTTTCGAGGACTTTTCA
This sequence comes from Entomobrya cf. arborea Gr-Col-00668, assembly GCA_034699025.1. NCBI lineage: Eukaryota > Metazoa > Arthropoda > Collembola > Entomobryomorpha > Entomobryidae > Entomobrya > Entomobrya cf. arborea Gr-Col-00668. The sequence continues at coordinate 7,881 of JAQIWN010004776.1, read as the reverse complement.
GCTAGATTCCCCATGCCTGAATCAACTTTCTTTTGCTGGTCGTGTATCAGTTGTAGCGTGGCGTGGTATAGGTCTTTAGTAATTACACCCGATTCACGGATTTGAGAATTGATTTTTTTACGAGTTCGGCGCCAGTAGCTTGCACGTTTGATTCAGACAGAACCACGGCTGCACTGGGCTGACCCTTGTTGTGGTTTTTTTGTGTGGCATTTTTCAAGTTAGGATATCAGACTTGCTATTGTTCGGGATTTCACTGGTAGTATGTAGTCAAATACTCCAGAAACACTGGACTGGGTTGCAACTTCTTTTGATATAAGGTATACGTGCTCCAGTGTTCCTCTAGTACGTTGTTTTAGTAAGGCATAAACAATACCAGTACTGTTTTTTAGTAAGGTACAAACAGTGTCATTACCATTTAATAATATTTTTTTAAGCTTCGCTACGTTCAAGCTCATTTTGTGTTGGATGTGCTACTGCAACTGTTGGAGTGTTTCTTCTTGTGCTTTGGGTGGCAGTGGTGGTTGTGCTACTTTGACAAGGGTCGAACCTTTGGTTTAGCATAATCAATGCAAATCAACCATTTCGCCAGATCTTAAACAAAGGTTAACTTTTTTCAGAGTGACTAAGTCATTTAGGTAAATTGCATAATTAAAAAATGCAAGCCAGGCTACTGTTCTGTTTGAAGTTAAAAATTTTACTCACTTTTCAGATTTTTTACAGTTACTAACTTAACAAATTTATTTATTTATTAACTGTGCGCACCATTAAATTTCACTTCTGCGGAAAAACATTAACTATTGGATGATGTAACCCCCGAAAAAATCCGTTCGGTAGATATTTTTTAAACTTTTGGTGAAATAATATTATTCTGCACCTCGAAAAAAAGTAATGTTGCTCGTCCGACCCTCGTGTACTCCTCAATCCATTTTTCTATAAAGTACTTAATCGCAGTTAATTTTTATGAACTATAAAACTCTTTCTCATAGCATTAGATTCAGATAGAGTGCAATACCAACATACAAAGCAAAATCATGTATACCAAATTACTAATTAGTGCGCCGTATGTTTTGAAAGTACAACATTACACAGTAGTAACAAACAGAAAAAATGGTAAATAGAATTAGGCCAATACCTCTAAAAATTATTTCTTTTTCATTTCACTGGCGTTTAGTGATGGAAACAATTGGTAAGGTAAGCAGGCATAACCAAACTTTCACATTTATCTTAGAAAGAGAAGAAGTGATATTTTGTTTGTTAATGCAAACAACTCCTTTGTCTTTGCTTCAAATCAATTTTTTGAAGTTTACCAAAGTTAAATGAAAGATATTATGGTAACTGCTTTAATAAAAACTTCAAATATTTCGAATTGTAGTTTTGACTTTTTCGATAATTTAACTAAACAAAACTACAGGCACCCATTCTTTTCATTTCACAATGGCCAATATATTTAGCTTGACATTCACATTTTACTTGTGTCAGGGTTTTGTATGAGAAGTTGCTTTACACTTGCAACACTTAATATACCATCAAACGATCCGTTGGCACAACTACTGATTATAAATGCAATACGCAATAGCAAAGACGTTTTGAAGTCCGTAGAAATGATTCATGGTAAACACATTAATTACAATCCATATTTTAATGCAGCGGACAACCATTTCATCACACTGCTGCTCCCTCAATCAGCAAACATTACAGTTTTAGATGATACATTGGTTTAGATGGCAACTTAAAATTAGATGCTTATAGCACCAAACAATTTATACGCACTCATCCAGCAATGCGTCCAATAATATGGCGGGCCTAATCTAGGCCGCTCATTGGATTTCAAGACGCTTGAGTGATTACAGCCATCGAGCAACAAAGTTGTCACAGAGAGCAAACAAGTTGGGCGCATCAGCTAACAGAATTAGTCACTCCTTTCGATATTCCAACTTGGTTGTTCATTTTAGCAGCTTGTCTGATTGTTTCTTGGATTTTAAAAGTATTTACCAATCGTAGGAAAACTTCAAAAAGACTGAATTTACCAAGTTAAACTTTTGGCATGTTCTAGGTCATTTTTGACCAATATAACAGTCTGTTGAAAACTGAAAACATAACTTCAACAACTTTGTTTTTCTGTGTTTTTCTTGTTCCAATTACGTGAACCTTCCTTAGCATAATTTACAAAGTAGGTAATTTCTCAAGACTTGCGGCAGCACCTAATTTAATCAATTTTACGATTTCAAAACGCAAGAAGAGCACCAATTTAATATTTATACTCGAAGGTACAACTTGAGTACATTTCGTGATAATGAATTTTAATATAAGTGAAATTTGTTAACTGCATCAAGAGTACAGGTGTATAACCTCACATGAAGCACTGTCAATTGTTTCCTATTTGTGGAATGAATTAATGATCTGGTTGCGTCCTGCTGGAACACATCAGCTTAGTTTTTGAGGAATGAAATACCAAATCAAGTGTGGAAATACATTAACAACTCTGCAATGCTAACAGATTACAGGCAAGGGTTGGAAGAAAATCTGACTACCATTTTAAGTGAAGAAATGCAACCATGCATGGGATCGCTGGTTAGCCGTTCACAAAAGTAAGTACAAATTTTAACATGCAAGACGCAGGGGTGTATGGCAGCAATGTTTTGTAACGCTGAGCATCTCAGCAGCAAAAATTAATATTGGCAAAATTTTCATGAAATTGACATGTAAGCTTGAACCAAATTCTGACAAATAAAAAGCAAAGCCATATGATAAAGCTAACGCCGTTCATGTAAAATTCATGAAAAATTTACCAATATTTTTTTTTGGTGCTGAGATGATCAGCGTTACAACACATTGCTGCCATGCACTCCCCCCCTTGCGTTTCGTATGTTCAAATTTGTATTTATTTTTTGACGGGCAACAGAATGAATGCAACAAGTCTGCATAACGTTCATTGAAGAAGGAATGGTACTCCAAACAGTTCTTCAACAAATGGGTAAACCGAGCTTCCTTGGCAAGGACAAAATACTGGAGATGTTTTGGGGGTATAAATTTGTGGGATATTTTCCTTACAAATTTCGTCTTCTTGTAAGGCACATTTTCGACGCTGGCATTTTTGAGTGCTGGCAAGAGTACTCTGAAGACTAGTTTGATTTAAAACTCAACGTTCATGGTAAAGATTAATAAGCTTTATATAACCAAAATGGTAAAATTGACATCATTCAAACCAAAACAGCTGTAATTGTTTTGAGCTGTATTCCAGGGTGTGGGTTGCTTTTATCCCTGACCATATTAATTTGTGTTGAGATCATTGGAAATGTGTTAGCTTTGATGCAGAACTGCATCAATCAAGCCTTAAATTTGATTCAACTTATTAGTAAGTTTTTATTAAAATCGTATACAGATGTGGAAAATATTGTTCACTTTAATGCGCAGTGTAATCAACATTTAAAAAGAACAATTAAATACAAATTTAGGGCTTATTAAGTTCTGAGGTTATTGAATGTGACAAAATTACTTGTTTTTGAGGCAGCCATACTTGCTACAAAATAAAATGTGACTAATTTTTTTTAAGAAGAAAATTTCAATAAACCATGTTATATAAAATTAACTAAACTAAACATGTGATCGGTGAATGACGGCGTCGAAACTGTTCATAATTGCAGTTTTTAAACAAAACTGATCAGTTCCGGCCCAGCCGGAGACCCATACTGAATCATTTCTAACAGGTTTGCTTATTTAAAAAAAATATTGTTGAAACTTTATAGAATGACGCTGGTATGGGAGCAAATCTCTCTATAACTGACGTACTCTATGTCACCAACGAAACATGCTGAACAGGCTCATTTGTGTTTTTGTCTTTCGTTTTGATAAAGTCCAAATTATGTTCTTTCGTCAACTTTTCTTCCAAATTCTCACCATCCACTGTGAAGATTTCTTTTTGAAACTTCAACCTATTGAGGTATCTTGATGGATGTTAAGACGTTGATGTTGTGTTAACGCGTTTTAACTCTTCTAATAGTGCAATGTAAGTTTATTTATGACTTATGACTTGTAGTGAAATCGGAAGAAAAAACTTGTTGAGTAGAAGGGGGGCTGCAAAAAATGACTCCTTCCAAGCAACTTCACTTTGATAATTGACTAACATGACCGACGTGTTTGGATTAGCCTAGAGTCATAATTTTGGTAACATTTAAGTCGAAATTTAAATTTATATTGAACATAAAATTTTGATTTCGGTTAACAGATGGGAGTCATCACTTGTGAGATATAAAGCAAACAAGTGAAAATAAGTCGAAAAAGTGGAATCTTAAGTAAACTTTATTTTCATTCTTAACTTCTTTATTTTCACTGAAGTTCATTTCTTTTGAAAATTAAAATGTTTTATTAAGTTGATATTGATATTGACTTTATTAAAGTGCTGATGTAGTGAGAACAAAGTAAAACAGTGCTCATTTCCATCCACGACACATGGACATTACATACAAAATTGCCAATTATACAGCAAAGCTCAAGCTAATAAAACTTTTGATACCATATAATGATTTTAGATTCATGATTTGTAGCAAATTGCATAAGTATAATTACACAAACAAAAACCAAATTAAAATTTCTTAACTACTCGCTATCCAAAAATACAAGCCAACAATCGCTAATAAGTACTACATACATTTTTAGGTATATAAATAGATATTTGTCCCCATTTTTAATAAGTACTCTGTTACAATTTGTGTAGTATTAAAATTTTCGTCATCCAAGTCAATTGAACTATTATTTAGCCATAAATTCCATTCCTGAATTGAGCACCACTTCACCGAGTTCTTGTACGTTTCTGTCATTAATTGCTCTACATGAAGAATGGGTCTACTGTCAGATCCACGGGATTAAATAGAATACCATTTCTCAAAAAGTGCATAAAAAAATTTGTACAAAATTGATATTAACATATACTTTCTCCTTTCAGCGATTGTCAACATATCCAGTTTGATAAAACAATGTGTAATTGGTTCCATCTTCTACCTTTTTTTACTACGTCGAATGAAAAAACGTAATTTTAAAACGATTAATTTTGTTTTGTAGTTTTAAATTTCTGTAAGATTGGATGCACCAAATACAAATTCCATAGTCTTCAATCGAAGAAACATTCATTCTTTTTAAACTGTACATTCATTTCAAAGCTGCATTCAATTTATTTGTCACATTTTCATAACGAAGTTTAAAACGAAGGCAATTGTCTATTATTGTTCCAAGATACTTGAATTGAGTTACAAACTCAACTACGCTGCCGTTAATCCGTAGCTCAGAAATATCAGTAGTGCATTTTAATTTCTTACTTCTATCATTTGTTTTAAAGTAAAGCATTGCTTTCGTTTTATCCACATTAGTTGTCAAGTCATTTTCTTCACACCATGAAGTTTATTTAGACAAGTTTGCATTTTTTGAAATCCTTCGTCAAAGTCAGTACAGTCCACATTAATCATCAGATCAGCGTAAAGCAAGTGAAGAAGGTCAATTGCGTCCCTGATGTCAAATTACGTACTTCATGGAACTAGCTTTTTAATCCATTAGTATTCACATGAGCGATTTTTAAGCCCTATGACAACCGTTTACAGTACTTTATTTACACATTCTTAGTTACTTTTGTAGTACAGGGATCCTGGAAAAAACTATCGCTGATTTCTGGTAGATCAGGGGACGAGACTGAATTTACAGATCAATCGGGTAAGTTAATTGGCATACATTTTTACTTGCATCATGTGAATTGATAAAATCATAAATATAATATATCTTAATTACAAAAGATACAAAAAGCATGGTTAGATTATATTTTGGGATTTACGTTGATCATAACATAATTTTTACCTTGATCATATCCTTTCAATTCTAATCTTTTAATTATTTGAAGCAATTTAATAATTGAATTTAAGCACTTTGTGAAAATAATTAAAAATTTTGCTTGTAATTGTTTTAAAATTATGGATCTTTCAACAAAAATTAATACAAGCAGAGAAGTCAATAGCCCAACTCCAGGAATCAATGTCAAAACAGCTACGGCTGTTTTGTTTCCTCGGATCTCAGATGCAGCAGTTTGATTGTACAGAGCCAGCAATTTGTCGGCATGAATATTCAGTTTTGAAATAATCTAGTTTTCAATATATTTTTGCCACCACTAAAATATGGGTGCATCAAAAAGGTAACTTACTCGAAAAACGATATTCGACGGAAAGTATCCATGAAATTGGTAACCTGTAAAGTCTTCAAATATTTTTTCTTTTCCAATAAAGGCAGGTTTAAGCATTTTTTTCAGTATTGTATGCATCTTAATTTCATCTGCGCTATGTAGTATGATTGCAGACTTGTTGAACTTGTGCATATGAATATCTAAAATGGTATCAACTTCTTCCATAACTCCCTGTCCGAAATCCGGCAACATTGCCGAGTTGTTGATATATTCCCGCATTTGTGGTGAGATTTCGTGTTTCAAAATATTTAAACTATGTTCGAGTGTGTTGTACGGACGCAACTTAATCATCAATTCATACCATAGAAAAGCGACAACCGGAAGCGCTTCGTGACCACTGATAGAGCCGTGCAAATCTTGTACATTTTGAAGTTGGCTAAGATTATAATCTTTCATCTCATTATTAGTTTCCAAATTAAGCCTTTGTAAGTAAGTATTAAATTTATATTCTTTTAGCAATTTAAATTCGTCAAATTGGACCATCGGTGGTTCTGCTGTGAGTCGGGTCACATTATCCCCTTTGTAGAATGTGCTCAAAAGGAGCCATGAAATCGGAACACTGAAAACACAAAAGTAAAAGGACATTTTTGCAGTTTTGCTATCTGCACCGAAGATACGGCTAGATTGATCGACAATTGACAGGAACATCCAAAATGTTTTGTCAACTAAATTATAATTTCTTGACGACGCGTGTGAATTATTTGATATTTTTACAATCCACGAAACAATAAAGCAAGTTGTTAGAACTAAAAACCATGTTGCAATATCAAAAGGGGAAATCAATTCTATTAGCTGGTTTGTCCAATGAAATTGTTCTCTGTGACAACTAACAAACTGATAGTGTAGGAAATTAGTTACAAAACGACTGTCTTACATTGCTTTGTAGGAGTTTTCAAGAGATATCCGTATTATTGGACGAAATACTGGAAGAGAATTAACAGCATTTGTTGAGCTACAAGTGTGAACATTTTCGTTTTCCCATTTGCCAAAATCTTTTCTTGGTTCTTCAAGAAATGTAACATTTGCCGACCTGGGTTATAACAATGAAACTAAGTGTTTGTCCACAAAAAAATAAAAAAAAGTTAAACAAACATCAACTGGAAGCCACTGTAAAAGTAATTGGACATCCTGTTTGCTTTGATAGCTTAGTAAGGAATACCTTATTGCAAGTTTAATTTTAATTAAATAAGGGTCAGGGTTAAGTTGTCGACTTTCTTCTAAAAGATGTTCAAGCTCATTTCTAGAAGTCGGAATCATTTTTGTTGGCAAAGAAATGGTTTTAAGTGAATCACAAGGATCGCAGTAGGGACACGCTGCTTTAAGAGAGGAAGATGAATTTTCCCAGATGATTTCACTAACGGATAATCTGAAATACTTGTAATATGGTTTAAAAACACTCAAAATCCATCTCTTGATACTATTTTCATTTGCGCAGATTGAATCCCTATTTGAGTCACAGATGAGTAGTGATATGATTGGAACTTTGTCCAAATAGTGCGTCTTCCAATCCGAAGTATCCCGTCCCATATTTCGAAACATTGGAAATTTTAATACTTTTTTCTTCCACAGTTCGACATACAGCTCCGGAGAATCTTTCTCAGTCGGCGGGTCAAGATAAACGTCGGCCTCACATGCTTTGTTTTTACTTTTAAGCTGAAATG
>JAQIWN010004775.1:0-10733 GCA_034699025.1 Entomobrya cf. arborea Gr-Col-00668 | reverse complement strand
ATTGTTGTGGTGTAAATGAGGACTTGAGTCAATAATACCTAATATATGCGCAGTTTTACCATCAACCTTGTAACTCTCTTATGTTAAGGAAATCTACCGGTGGCCTCGTAGAAAAAAAAATCATCTATGCCTTACCAACTTTGGTGAGGACCAATGTTTGCTTTTTTATTAATCTCCAGAAGTCATACTTTGAGAAGTCCAGGTTTACGTATTATATTCCTTGTCTCGTGTGGAATGTAATCATCATATATGTTGTAACCTAAGTATATGAGGATTTCCTGAAGAAATGAAATGACAAGCGGTTCCTCATACATACCCAACCAAAGAAAGAAATGCTATTATGCATTATTATTACTTACATACGTAGTAAACATGTGCGTTTTACAACATATTACTTTGATATCTGCATAAGCCCATTTCATATCACCCATTTTTTAACGAACGTTTTTGTATACTTTACTTTTTTTCTCCAACACTCTTTCACTAGTTCTCTCGTTCTCTCGAAAGCTGTCCTCTTTCCGTTTTCATGATAAAAATATCCATTAAGGAGCCAAAATGCATTGCTGTAAATGAATCGTGGCTTTCAACTGACTATCTAAAGCAGCAAAAGGCAGAGAGAGAAATAGATGGAAATCCTAATAAGTTTCTTCTTACTAGGATAAATGTGACAGTCTTGTGATTACACTTTGCTAAGGACCAGAGCAGATAGATAGATGAATAAAAGAATTAGAGTTAGAGGAGAAAAAAACGGTAGACTTTTCATGTTGCTAATGCACATGGATGGAAAAATAGAAGAAGTTGAAAAAAACACGCACAAAGGCTCAATGTCTATTTGTATATGCCTACATTATTATATAAGGCGCCTTATAGGATATTAAGATTACGTAATATTATATAACGGCAATATATCTTCCATTTTTTCCTTTATCCCTTTCAGCGTGATTTCAAAATATGTTCACAGTTCAGTTTTCAGTGTTCCACATTATTATGCTGTGTTATGCGTTACGTCAAGTTGCCTAACATATATATGCGTTTTCCATTTGTTAACCTGAGACCCTTTTCGGTGCAAACATCTCTATATTCATTATTGTCAGTGGCAGACTAGCAAAACATTCTCGCACTCTGGTGTTTTTGAACTGAATAGTCACATAAGTCATAATAGTTCTTGCTATGCACAAGGTAACACAACGATTTTCCAAGTAAACATCTTTTCTCCCTATGGTGACAACGATGATGATGCAAACATAACAATAATAATGTCGTTAAAACGAAATAAATGGGAGGCTTAAAGGGAGAAAGGAAAAATAAACGGAAATCGAAAAACATTTATGAGTGGCCAAGCTAGCGATTACAGCAAATTGAATACGACAAAAACCTAAAATGTAATTTCCAGGTATGCTCTTCAAGAGAACATGATGCTTCAAACAGACGTAAGCCGTACATGCGGCATTAAAACATCAAACTGCGTATTATGTACTTAAATACTACGTACTGCTGAGTGCTCACTCAAATGTGTAGGGTGAATTGATATTTGGAAACCGTTATTCGGGGAGATAAATGAAGTTTTGAACTTTGACATCGAATTGAGAGGGATATGATTTGCATTATTGCTTTTCAATCGGCTTGTGCGTTTTAACTTTGTCACCAGACGGACGGACGGCCAACCTCGACGAAATCATTACTTCACTTTCAGTAACATAAGAATGCATTTCTTTTCATTTATTTGTTCCTCAAATTTTCGTTTCCCACAATAAGTAAAAACGAAGATGTTTCATCTTTCCAGTCCGATTTGCATTTTATGCATTAACATCTTTCAAAGTCATTTTAATGACAAAAAGGGTAAAGTGGTAGGAAGTTGGAATCTGGTAGCTTCATATGTTTTCAATCATTCAAGTATACAGAGTGCTCGAGTCAAATATCAATGAAAGTAGGAAATCCAATGGCGTCTTACTTTTTTGATAAGAAGCGAATGAAACTGAGGTTTTTCGTTAGAATAGCGGTTTGAGTAGGTAAAAAAAATGGATTGAAGATGACAATGGTTATACGAGTAAGCTGTATAATCCAATGCACGCTATTTATACCGCTCGTACGATATTTTGACGGATTTTGGGGACAGGGTATGTTACAATGGACAATTAACTTGTGATTTAAAAAGTCGGTTTTAAAAACTGTTGTTTTGATATTTATTGAAATAGATGCTCGGTTGTCATAATCCCCATGACTTTAGAAAGATTGGCATTTTTTAACTTTATTTATATCAATATTTCAATTGTATTCAATTTACAATTAATGATTTGTTTATACTGTACTCATATATAAAATGATTATAGAAAAAATCAGAGAATCAGAATTATTTTTGTCATCAAGATTATCAACATCCTCACACCGTCAAATATTTATACACGAGCTTGTTGAATTAATGCCATTTGGAAGATTTCTTTACCACCTCCGTAGCTCTGTATATCATCCGGTTGTTTTTTCCCCTGTACATATCACTTTGTCAAATGAATTGAGAAGTCAAAAGAGTACGACACCCTTCTGAAATCAGTCAATCTGCATATGAATTCTGTGTACTTGTTTAGCAACTTCATTTTGGAGTAAACTTTTCCCTGAATGAAAATTCTTCTTGTACGCTGCAAGCAAGGGATTTGGCTGACGGGGCACTAGTTAACGATTCGGAACGACAAGATAGAGTGTCTGATAGAATGACGAGCTTTTTTATATAGTTTTCTTTTTGCTCTTTTTATGTTGTCCTTAATATTTTCTCGCTCTGCATGAACGAGTTTTGATATAAACAACACTAACACCCGAAAAAACTACAAAGAGAGTATCTTTTAGTTTTGGGTTGGTTGGTGGCGGCGAGGTATGTGGGTAGCACTGATTGTTAGCTTGCATACTTGCATAGCTTGAATGCATAGATGCTCACTCAGATTTCTTTATCTTTCGCATGTCAAGTCATTTGATTGCCATGCGACTACTCATCTAAAAATATCACGACTTGTCTTACTAGTTGCTATTAAGTACAAATGACAATTGCTAAATATATATTAATGTAATGTTAACCAAAAAATACTACTTTTGCTTACATTTGTAAACAGAAAGCTGACATGGACCAGGACAAAACGATTTTGTTGTGATGTTCTATAATAAAGCTACATACAATGTACTTTACAATGTTACAAACGTTGATTTGAGGCTCATGGTCTTCCTCCTTAATGAGCAAAAGTTGGTTGGAGATACTTTTCGCTTTTTTATTTCAACGAATGTATATCCTTCAACGATTGACTAACGACAGTTACGTATACTTGTGTGTTTCAAGGAAATTTGATAGATAGCTTCCAATCTAGATAGTAAAGTCATTTTGCTCACGCACTTCGTATCTTCAACTTGCCATCCTGTCACCCATCTTCAAAGTAAAAGTGGAGGAAGCAGAGAAGAATTGAAAGAAAGGGTAAAAATCAATGAATTGGAGAGAATATACATGACATAGTCAGCTATACTACGTCTAAAAATACATGGATCTATATGCATATCCATACAAGTGTATATATCTGGTCTCAAATCACAACCTCTTGATTTCTCTGAACTTTCACGACTTCTTTCACGTCTTCCTCGTCGCTGTCGTAGTCCTGACAGGAAGGAAGTTGCTGGAGTCGTCTCCTCGACAAGACGACGAACCGAAAAGTGGTACATGGTTAATAATACATTTCTCTATTTTATTGGTATACCACGAACATAAGTATAAGTTTAAAAATTCGCTTATACATATATCTGCATTAAATTTACAAAAGTACATCGTAATATCGTCATGATCACTGATTTTTTGGGTTTCAAAAAAGAATTTGTACCGCTCTCCTCTACTGCTTATGTTTTTTGTCGGTGAAAAAATTGGATTGAGATAACGACCCATTACAATCAACATCATCATCTCCAAGCTCATCATGGTGCACACATCGTTCTTTCACTTGAGTACCAAATTATCCTCACGTGCGTGTCTAAATATTACGCAACTGTCTAGGCAATTTATTTATCCATGTATATTTAATATCGTCTCAAGACACGAAAAGAAAAATTAATTACTTTTGCAAACTAAAGATTTGCACAACGCATCCTTCGGTAAACGTAACAAGTATTTAGCAGAAAAGTATACAAAATGAAATATTAATTTTGTATTTCTTCTTTCCAAAAACTGCACTGTACAGAGATGAGATGAGTTGTGTTAATTAGTAGATTTACTACACATTTACTACACATTTACTACTCAACTTATTTCTTTACTTTCATTTTATCATCTTATTCTTAGTGCCCTGCAATATCTTTATAGACAGGAAAAGGGATTAGGTCAGGTTATGGTGACGATGATGAAAATGGTGCAAAGTGGAAGATGGGATTGTGTAATCGGCAGTTAATTAGCATGAATGAGTCTCTCAGCGAAGTAGGGAAGCATACACAGTAAAAGGAAGAGGCCGATGACAGAAACATGAAAATTATTAATTAATAATTTGAAACATTTGCATGTTCTTCGTTTTCTTGCACTTCCCTACATCTATCTGTCTCTCTTAGAACAAATCTAGTCAAGGCAAGTCACTCAAACATTCTCATTCCCTCCCAGTTATTTTACCTAACAGTGTATTTAGTTCTTTTGAATTTCGTGGAGGAAGAAGCAGTTGGATTCCCAAAAATTAGCACAAGCATTCAGCACCGCCATACGAGAAACCAAACACACAAAAACCGTTAATACGAAACAGAACGCAATGCGATGTAATGATGGAAGGAGTAGTAAATATTATGCATTTTGCAAACAGAATAATTAAATAATGTACTATCCAAATTTTATTCAATGGGGGTTTGTAATGAAATGTCTTCGTCATTTTACTACCACCACGGGTATTTTTACTTCTTGGGTGATTCCGTGGTTTAAAACATTTTCACTCGTGGCATAACGTTTACGTATTTCACGTTAAGTGCCACCATCACACACACACACCCACTAGCTTCATCACCATGATCATCTTTCTCATTCATGTATACTTACTTACTTAGCTGAAAAGCTTAGCTTACTCCAAAAAGTTTTCGTAAGTTTGAGTAGTTGTTGTTGTGTAATAATAAGTAAGCAAGAAACCAGCAAGTCAGTATATAACATTTTGCTTATTTATATGATATGTATGTATGCCTATTTATATTTTGAATTGTTCCTCTTCATATCATCCTCTCCCTCTCTCCACTTACATTTTTTTATCCCTTGCTTTCCTTTTAGCTTTCCTATCCCTACATCACATCACTCGTGGTGGTATGTGCGGTGAAAGCCTTTTATTTGGAGACTTATTCGTCTCAACTCAGGACAATCCTTGTCTCCACTTGGAAAACACAAGTTGATTTGATTTAGGGATCTTGTACCGACAAAACCAAAAAGGGATATGGAATATTTTTACATGGGTTCCGTATAGATGGATAGCTTCCTATTTATTATTATTATACCCCCGTTTCTCGTCTTCTTCATCTTCATCGTCGTCGTGTAGAGGTCCCAAAATGCATGAAGAATTGAGAGAGAAGGTTAGAGTCACAAGGGAGCCAACGAATGAAGTGGGAGCCGAGCAGGGAGAAGACAGGGATACAAGTTAGTATTTTTTTTGCTGGATGTGTAGTGGAGGAGGTGGTGGTGTGCCTGGTGGAAAAGAGACAACAGCGGGAGGTATAAGCATTTCAATGAGTTGTCATCGTTGTACTTTTCCTTGAGTTGTCAAGCTTTTCCCACAAATCTAACAAATTGGGAAAATAATTTCTGTAAACAAACTTAGCAGCTTGTATGGGTGCTTCAGCTACACACATATACACACAAATTCTGTCATCATGATAGAATGAAAGTAGTGTATGTGTGTGTGCACTCATGTTGATGCTCTTGTTGATGCTCTTGTTGTAGCATTTCTCTGATTGTGGTAGTTAGTCTTCCAGTATATTTTTTTCTGCAATGCTTTTCGTCTTACAATACCAAATAATAAACTTTGCTTACACACTAAATGCATTGCATCATGTCTCGTTTTTCCTGGTTGTGTGGTTTGTTAGTTGGGTTGTGTGTGATGATGATGGCTAGACTGTCCTTGTGTGTTTTGCAGGAGTTCATGTTTTTATCATGTTTTACTTTTATACTACTTGTTTTTATTTTTTCTAACGGAACACTAACGAAACTTACGTGAAAGTGATGATGATAATGATTGTTATTTTGGTGTACTGGTAATAAACTATACCAATATTACTGTTCATTATATATGTGTAGTTGTGTAATAAAGGTAGTAACAAGTAGAAAAAGTAAATGTAAGTAAATAAGCGACGTCGTCGTGGTTTGGTTTGGTTATGTGCTCTATGAATGTTGACATAATACACAGACGCCTTATATGTGACTGCACAGCCTAACAGTAAAAGAACAAGTTTACAGAGTGATCCTTGGAAAAAGGAGAAAAAAAGAATAAAAATAGTTGGGTTAGTTACGAAACATTTCAAGTTGCAGTTGTCTCATTTTTATTTAGAGAACGCATAAAATGTGTGCACAAAATGATGTTGATGCTTCAAGGCTTTGGAAATATTTGCTGTACTTTTTTTTTAGCTAGCATTATTTAAAATAAAATCTTTAATTTTCTCAGTTGATTGCTGTTTTGGAAACTCCAACTTAAGGTTAAAGCACATACTTACATCTTTACGGCATAAGTAAAAAATAAATAAAAAATGGAGCTAAATCGAGAGCCAGAGAGAGAGATAAGCGTACTTTGCTTTCTCTTCATGTGTTTCCACTTCTCTCTCTCTCTCTTGTCTTGACACAAACTTAATTACACCGACTGAGATGAATCTCCTTACTGCATCATCATCCATTTTACAGATACTCAACTAACTGGGTAGTATATCCAAAAACGAACAGTGAAAGTGAAAAAAGGTTAGCTCTCTTATTACCGTGCTTGCTTTTTCCTTCAACTTGCTTTCTTATGTGTGTGCAACTCAACTAACTCTCTACACTTATTACAAGAACCAACAGCATTCACTCACCAATTCCTCATTTATTTCCTTACCCGTCGTCGTTGCTTTGAGTTCTTGGATTTGTAGGTGGGGGAGGTGGGTGGTTGAATGGAATATTGTTGTACTTTTTTTTAACGAAAGGTAAGTTACTGCATCTTTCTTCCACTTCAAGTCAGCAGACAACGTAACGTTTTCTTTCCCCCGTCTTTGTTCATTAGCTATCTCTCGCTCTACGAAAGAATTTTCTTATTATAACAACGAATGATGATCAAATGTTACCTTGCTGTTGCTTGTTTCATAAAGAAGTAAAGCATTTGTATACTTATATAAGAAAAGGCAGCAAAACTCAATGTGATAGTCAGACTTTCGGAGCCTTTTAAAATGATCAGATAAACTGCAAGTAAAACACTCAGTTTGCAAAAGAAAAAGAAACTTGTAGTATTTTCTCTGTCTTTATTTTGGACAATGGATTGTTTCAACAACTTCGACTTTTTTTTGGGAAAGTTCATGTTGATTGGCTTGCTGGAGAATAAACATAAATTAAATCCGTTGTAGAAAAAAAAGTCAGTATGGTTACATACAAAGATGCATGATTATCATACTTACACGTATCTTAGCTGAATTCACCCATAATCTTCGTTCGCGATTTTCTATTAAGTTTTTAAAAAGTTGCACGGGTTTGTCGTGTGCATGTGAGTTCTAAATGTGAGACGACAGTTGTGCATGGACTTTACAACATTCGTTGGAAGTCAGTATTTAAGCAATGCAATACTTGAGTAACATCTAAAACATTTTGAAATGTTAGGTAATACATTATACATGCGTAAATATATAGTCACAGATCAACAAGGTAAGTAGAAAATTCTTTTAAAACTTTTCTTCACACACTATACACATACATTAATGTTACTGCATACCTTTTCATTGGTTATAAATTATACCAATGCATGTGTATAAACGGTTTTAGATTTAGATGTCTTTACTGACTCAAAAACCATTTTAAAACTAGTTAAGTATCAGGAAAGCCTTTAGGGGGTTCCACTTACAAAACCACTGTAAATGAACCCTTTTCAATTTATTCACAGCAATGAAGGCATCACACAACAACTGCCGTCCATTTTTTATTAC
Organism: Entomobrya cf. arborea Gr-Col-00668; assembly: GCA_034699025.1. NCBI lineage: Eukaryota > Metazoa > Arthropoda > Collembola > Entomobryomorpha > Entomobryidae > Entomobrya > Entomobrya cf. arborea Gr-Col-00668. The sequence goes on along the minus strand of JAQIWN010004775.1, from coordinate 2,600 downwards.
CTGTGGAATTCTAAAGAGCCAAGCTGTCTACCATTTGCTGCTGTAGTTGTCATAATGCTGTTGAATAAGTAGCATTTATTTTTTAACTTATCCATACACAATGATGACTTTTATTATTATTTATTATCATCGTTATAAATTACGACTTAATATTCTGTACGAATCCATTTTATCGAAATTCTATTTAAAAGCCCCTACTTTAAATAACTATTTACGCACGTAAAATATTTCATGGTGTTGATGTATACATAGCCAGTTTTTAAAACAAACTGGAACTTGAGGTCTTCATGTGCTGCTCTACTGCTCGACCACTACACTACAATACACTGTGTTTTTTAGTAATGTCGTCCCTACACTTTGTATAGCAGGAAGCTCGTTCATCATTTCTAAATGGAACCACTTATGATTGCCTTTTGCTCCCTTTGCCTTTTCCTCTTGACAATCAACAAAATCACAAGGGCAAGTCGCATCGTTGAATTTGAATGGACAACAGCGGAGGGGAATCGAATGAGTGCTTACTAAACGAAACTACCGACCTTTTTTATGCTTCAGCAGCAATAAATGAAGAGATACACCTACATTCTTTTTTGGTCATTTGAAAAATGAAATGACATGCTAACAATGCCCAGATATAAATATGTAAGGTTGATGGGGCGATGCCTTTTACACATAAATGCAGAGAGGCATTCATTGAAAAGATTTCGAAATTGAATTGTACTCCCAAACATACAAGTTCATCTTCACTGTAATGATCAGTTATGCACATGTTTATTAAGAATTCCCCTAATGAACTCAACTCAACCAAAAAAAATACATAAAAAATTGGGGAACGTACAAGAATAAAAATAATAATATATCAAGTCATGACACCTTTTCTTCCCGTGGCTAGCATTGTTCCATTGAAAGGTAAGTCATCATTTTAAAAAGATCTGAAAAGAAACACAAATGAAACTAGATGACTTCTGGATCTTGTTACCATCCACCGTCAGTCACTAAATTGGCGTTAGAGTAACCCTTCAAGTATGTCTACAATACAATGTGCATACATCATTCCAGTCACGTCGTAATATTCATTTGCTGTTTAGAAATCCAGTTCATAAATATTTTATTATGGAAATGCACAATGCAATGTTATAATTAATTCAAAAGTAAAACTGATCTTTTGGTTCTTTTCGCATACCAAACTGAAATACTTAATTAATGATCGTTCTGAACAGGAAACCTAGTGGTACAAGTAAATATTTTATACATATGCATACACATTTGTTAGTGGCGAATTCTTTAGCTATCCAGTGAATACCAACATTTTAATGAAATCTTATAATATACTATCGCTGGTACTGTCCAGCTCAAATTATGGTTTAAAATGCCTTTTGTCCCACTTAAAGCTGTAAAAAGTATTATATCCAGAACCATAAAGCAGCGAAGCTTACCCATTCCAATAGATAGCCACTAATGAGGCAATGTAAGCAACCCTTAACAGGAATTAGGGAGACAAATATCCATAATAAATGCTTAATATTTGGCTTAATGTGAGTATAATAATTGTTTTAAATGTTTAAGGAGTTCAAAAATTCACCTTATTGTCTAGCAATGTAATCACAAAAAATTTCTCACTTTTAGTATATAAGTATATAAGTACTTAAGTATTCTCAAACTGCTTGAGAATTGTGCGTTGAAGACTTTACTGTAGAGATTTTTTACGGAAATTCTTTCACCTTTCACAAAAGTCTCATCCGAATCGGTGAGAGTATTATTGATTTCTTTCCATTGTGTATTTTTGTCATCAAACTTTTCTTCTAATTCCTTAGGACATCACTTACTAATTTTCAATTATGTATCTTTTGTTGTCCTTTTTCTACCCGCATACCTGAAAACAAAAAACTTACTTTGGAGGACAGACCGGAAGGTATACGACGTAATTAGAAAGTTGAGTAAAAGAGAGGTAGAGCATAAATGACAGATAAAGAAATCCTCCAGAAACAAAATAAAGCTATAGACTCTCACTTCTCAACAGTAAAAAGATTTCATGGAAACGTTTATCTACACTTTGCGAGGGACAAGATACGTAGTCCCTTTTGAAGGGGTCAGTAGTATGCTCTCTGGAAAGTAGTGAAGGAAAAAGACAAGAGGATAAACAGTTGGATAATTCCTATTGAATTTAAGCCAACACATTTTTTGTATAGTTTTATTGTAAAGGTAACATGTATATCTGGACATTTTATGTATCATTGCTAGTTATCAAGTGATTGTATAAACTTTTATTCAAGATAGTAACTGAAAACAAGTAGGACAAGAAGTGTTAAAATAAGGAAGCTATCCACATATACATTCATGATGCAACCCTTCTCTGAGTGAAATAAATGGGCTTGCAAACCTAAACAAAAAAGGAGCAAGAAAGGTACACACGATTATCTTGATTATCTTCAAGAAAAATCGTCGCTTTTCTCATCAACATGTCTATTTTTCTTTCTGTGCACCCGACCCTTTATTTCTACCTAACTTCAACGGTCGCTGTTCGAAGACTTGTTTTAACTTTGAAATTTTGCTGCTTGTTTCCTTGCTTTGGGCTACTATATTCTCTTTCTCTTCCATATGTA
>JAQIWN010004774.1:0-10735 GCA_034699025.1 Entomobrya cf. arborea Gr-Col-00668 | reverse complement strand
GATGTCTATGTACCAAGTTTGGAGTCAATCTGTCAAGTAGTTTTTGAGAAATCGTGCGGACACACAGACACACAGACATACAGACACACAGACACACAGACTACTTGTTAAAAACATTAACTACCGTGCTACGCAATTCGGTAGTTATTAACACGTTAGGTTTGATCTTGGGAACGCCTGAAAGGCTCAATATTTATTTCAAAAGAAGTAACGACTACAAATTCTAGAATACCAAATATATTTTAACTTATCTTGATTCTCTTTACCCCGTTATATCTAATGCATTCAAACCATAAAATGATTATTGTAATTGGAATTTGAGTCAAACTATCAAATCTGTTGGAAATCGACAAAGAAAAAGCTCGGATTTGGTCAAATCGAAAAAATAGCGTGATATTAAAACCATAGCTTAAATAACACAATTGAATTTTTACGAAACAGTTTCCTTCGTCACGTAAGCCCAGTGTGTTTGATGTTCTTCATCGTTCTCAATATCAGCTAAAGTCTCTGGCTTTCTCCGCATTGAGTATCGTGGGCAGTGAAGTCCAATTTAGATTCCGGGAAAACATTTGAATTCATCAATCTATCAATTAATCAATCAGTCAATATGGTTTAAAGTGCTACTTAAACAAATAAACATACTCGTAAACGTAACACGTTAAAACCGAATTACATAAAGGTGTTAAACCTAGCCATTGAAGTTTTGGCGCTTTGTTTAAACTTTTAAACGCTAAGTTCAAATAGTTTCAGTTATTTAACAATAAAATTACACATATTTTTTGGAAACTAGTACCAAAACGTCCTGCTCGTTTTTATCTTCAAAACGTAGGTAATATAAATATGGCGTTTGTTTTCAAAAAATTCTATAAGTTTTTGTTTGTTTGCGTGCAATTTTACCAGTTTAATCCTAATTTTGTTTCGTGTCTGCAAAACACTGAGCTATCAAACAGCAATGATATTCAACTAGTAAATCATTTTCCCAACGGCTTACTTAACGTGATAAACTTTGCCGGATTGAATTTAAATTTTTCTAAAATTTTCCAACCTGTTGTGTTGCTTCATTACCTCGCATTTCCTTCGTCAAACTTTTTATTTCCTTTTGAAGTGAGTCCTTACCAGAACGATAAGTTTTCTTCTTGGATATTAGAAACCGATCTAACAGAAATATATGACACAGGAGAAATGATAGTAAATAACAAAACATTTTGGTTTACCGAAGTAAATGCTCTTAATTACCTGGAATTGCAACTCAAAGAAAACTTCAAACTGTCTTTAAGACATACGAAATGCGAAGTAAACATTTACCTTCATCCAACTAATAAACATCACTCGCCTCACATGTTTGATGGCATTTATCTTAAAAACCCTCTTGATTCTTATCGTTTCCTGAAATACGAAGATGTTCTTTGGCAAGAAGATTTTACGAGCACAATACCCAAATATTCTATTTTGATATGCAAAACGTTTGCAGGTTCTATGTGCCAAGATTATAATTTTAAGAATCACTGGATTAGCACCGCGCTTACAACACATCCAATACTGGTTAGTTTTATTGAATTTATTGTGATATGGCAAGACGGGAAGTATTTGCAACTACATTGCCCTTACTGTAATCCATGTAACCCATTTCAATCTTTAACCATTAAATCCACACCGAGTCGTTTCATGAACTCATTTTTTAAAGTTGCAAAACTTTCTGAGAACACAAACCCCTTAATTACTGACCTTGTTTCACATGTGGCATTAATGTCTGTCAAAGATTTGATAAATTTCGACAAAAGGAGAAAATTCTCAGTGCTAGAACACTTGAGTAGCATCGAAATATTTAAAGAAACATTTTTCTTGCCGGGACTATCTGACATTCATCAAATAACAGATTTGCTACTACAAAATATTACTCTACGAGTTCACGAAGAATACGAGCCTGAATTTGATAACATTAAATATATCAAAATGAAAGGTTGTCATGTATCATCTGGTTACCCACCAAAACTGCGGCCATTAATTCACCGAAGTACTCGTGTTAACCTAGCGTCCCACCCAGAAATTGGACTAGTCTTTCACCAACATCAAATGCGATTTGTCAGTTGCCACAAAAAGCAGGTCAACTGGATTCACCAATTTCAGGAGCTAGTTCTTGCATTTGATATGCCAACTTGGATATTCGTACTAGTTTGTTTCGTAATTATTGGCTATATTCAGTCGCACGCTTATCGAAGTTTTAGCAGGAAAGGATTTTACACTATTAGTGATATGTGCTTTATACTAGCTACTTCGTTAATGGATCAATCTAATAACATTTTTAAGAATCCAAAACTTCGAACTATCGTTTGTTCATTACCTCTTGCACTTTTAATCCTAAGCAATGAATACAAAGGCGAAAATATCACAAGGCTAACATTAGAACCACATTTGATTCCATTTGATACATTTGATAGCTTATTACAAAATAAATTCACAATATTTTCTCGGCGTTATAGGCTACCAAGCGAAACTCATCGACATATAAAAGAAAATAATGGTTTGAAAGAAGATTATGTTATGCGAAGTGCTCATGAGTTTTATCCAATAGCTTCCGAGCTTTGGTTTGCAATATCCAAAAGTTTTTCATTAAACCGTATAAAAACTTTAGAATATTCAATGCAAAATCTTTCAATGAGCACCCAAAGATATTTAAATAATACAAAAATGTTACCATCTAGAAAACTTGAAGATGGTAGACATGGTTCTGATGAGACGATACTCCAAGTTTTAGATATGAATATGGAATTTTGCGATAAGTCAGCAATTGTTGCAGATGATAATTTTGCAATTCAATTATATACGATACTGAAGTCAATGAAAAAACCTGTATATTTTGGCAAAGATATCATCAACGAAAACTTGAGAGGATATAAATTTTATGGATATTTCCCAACTAAGCTGATGTTACGAGTTAGGTATGCTTTTCAAACCGGTGTGGCGGAGTGGTGGGAGAAGTATTTTAAGTTTGTTATTAAATTAAAAACGGAGATGGAATACGAAATTATAATAGATACAAAAAATGCCACAACTACTACCCAAAGTAAAGTTGGAGTTTATATACTGTCAATAATTCCTGGTGTCGGCCTTTTAATTTCCTTATTTGTATTTATCTGTCTGGACAAACAATTTGGCACAAAATTGCTTTGTTTTCTAAAGGAAATAGTTTTTGGCTTTTTAAAATGTAAACCCGTAAGCAGTCAAATACAAAGTGCAGAAAAACAAGTGTATTGCTCCCTTTGCAAACATTCCGATGCAAAAACTGCGTTTTCAAATATTTCAGAACTTCAAACACATTTGACCAGTGTACATACAGAATATCCTTTCTTCAAATTAATAGTACCACAAGAAAAAATATGTCAACTTCATGATCTATCAACTTTAATAATAAGCGCGGAAACTGAGTCCGCCTTGATCGCCAATGAAAATCGTAAGGCCATAGGTCAGATTTTATGCACATATTGTTGCATAGAACTCGAAAACGTACAAATGTTTAAGGATCACTTAATATTGCAACATAGGGACATTATATCTGAGAAGCTACTCAATCTTCTGCAACTGGCAAATAACTGAATTACTCTATTTCCAAAGGGCAACAATTTCAACAATTGCAACAATTAAATCACATTTTTACATGATTTTGGTCATCTATGTAAAATTTTACTTTTAAAATTTTTAAATAATTATTTTAAGTTCTTACTGCTTTAAAACATATAGATGTTTTTGAATGTTTTGCGAATTTAAACCAAATAATATGCAAATAGAATTTAAAACAAAATATTCCTGACGAGAAAATAGTTTAAGGCTTTTATAAAATTGACAAGTACATAAAAATTGATAGAAATTAGGATTTTTTCAAAAAAATCTCAACATGTAGCCTAAAAATATTTAATAATATAGCGAAGTATCGTAATAAATAAAACCTTACATCTGTTAAAATGACAAGCCAAAGAATCCTTGTCGAGATGCTTTCTTGGTGTGAAAATCGTTTTGGTTCAAAAATATGTACCTTTTGTGATCTCTGATTTCGATCTTTTTTAGGATCACTGATTCCTGAGTTACTTATGTTAAGTTTCATTGTTTTAATGGATATGTTTGTTGTTGAATAAGTCTCTGTCTGTCATGTACAAGTAAATATACATGTTCATTTAAGTTACACTATATTAGGAATGTATGTGTGTATGTCTTGTATTCTGTGAACAAATCTTTTGGGAATAAAAGCACTTGCATTTTGAAATAAATTGAACAGTTTCACTTTCATACAGTCTTCCATTAACTTTGAATTTAATTTCCTTGCTACAACTGCCAAAAAATATTGCTTGGTATTTATTTTCACGATTAAAATGGGATTTCTGGTTGTTGCTTTCTATTTGGATGGTTTGGGGTTTTTAGTGAAGTAAATTAAACAGGAATGTTTGTGACTATTGTAATGAATACAGTGGATAATGTTCTTATGGTTAGTAATTACATTAGTTAAGTTGACAAAATAACCTATACCCAACAAACTATTTCGTGTCGAAATTCCATCACACCAATATAATATATTAGATGTCGAATTCATATTGAATTTGCACATTCGCGCTATATCGAAACGACACGATATGGTGGTACAGTAAACTCATCATTATTGTATCGAAACATCAACGCAGTTGTTCAGGCAACAAACAATCGACACTGTTACTTTATCTTGCCGATACGTTCACGATACTAAAACGATACATTCAGATCGCTGATTTTCCTACACATGACGTCATATACAATGAATTTTACTTGATTTCAAATAATATTGCGAGATTAGGTCTTAATTGCCAAATTAACAAATTATCACTAAGTCATGCATATAATAGTTATCGTCCATTGCTCTTTCACTTTTTAGTGATTCTAATAACCGAAATGATAACCTGTACACACTCTAGTTTGCATTGGACACAAGTACTGCAGTGGGTGTGGAGTTTACCTAGAATTTATACCTGTAAAAATAAAAATTTATTGACATTACAAATAAATTGCAATTGAGGATGGCATATTAATTTTTCTCCTAATTTTTGCCAAGTCTAAGCATCACAGCTATCAGATTTCAAAGGTGCCGCCGGTTGGAATGAAATAAATGTATATCGAATCGGTATCGTTAAGGTATGGTAGTTTCAAACAGTGTTGATATTGAAACAGTGAAGGCATCACGCTGTCGCAATAGCATCGATAATTCCAACAAAATTTTTGTATGAATGAAACGATACAGTTTCGATATCCTGAATTCGTGACTCTTTTTCATATACATTTACAATGCAGATTCAATGTCTAGATTACTATACAGCATTGTAGTTAGCACTTATGTAGTGTTGCAATACCAATTGACTTGAACTACGATTTCGATACAAAAACGACTATTACAATGCGGTAAAATCGGTACTTGTGTTCGTCGGGACGCAAGGTATTAAAATCCCTGTAAACATGTCAGATTGTATTAATATTATTAGAAAATGGTAAAGTAAATTGAAAATTAGGATAAAATGAAAATATTTTTGAACTAAGAAATACATTTCTGTCCACGTTTTTAATTGGAATATTTTGAATCATTATTTGTGTCGACTAAAGCATACGAATAGCTTAGAATCGGCATTACCTTTTCTAATTTATCTTTAAAAATTAATATTTTTGATAAGTTCGTAGATATTTGTTTCAAATCTTGTTTTTTTAAACAGTACAAAAATTAATGTCTTCAACCGTGATTAAGTTTCTGACAATATTTTCACTTAGGCTTAGTCCTTCAGTGATTACAGCTTTTTTCCTTTCCAAGGCTATTCTTATCATTAAAAGTATGTTCGAATTCAAACAAACTTCTAGCTTATTACCAGTTTGTCTGTCTTAACGAATACACCTTGATCCAAAAATATCACTAGATTCCCAAATACAAAAAAGCAAAATTGCCTAAAAATGGTTAGTACTACAAGCGTAACCCTTTTGCATCGTTTCTCTTTGGTGGAAGTCCTTTGAAGTTGGATTCAAAGAAAAAGATAATATTTGATTAATATTTTGTTCTGTGATGTTCGTTTTAGATGTTTTGGACATTTTAACATTCCACAAACGCATGCATATTATTAAAACCTCAAAGAACATCCACTTCCAATAAATTATTTAAACCACCTCTTTCGGTTTAAGCGAAAGAAGTGAAATACTTAGTTTTGCTCGATTTGCGTCGCAGTAAATTTATATCAAACTAATAAAACTGTAGTGGTTTATTTCAACCCCAAACTGTTGCCACGGATACAGTAATTATTACATGTTATATGCATAGCGTTTTTTACCTCGGGCAGACATTAAAAAACTAATTTTTGTGGAGTCTTGTTTACATTCAATCAGCACGCGGAGAGGAAGCAGAGCTTTTGTTTGGGCTCAAGCAATAAATTAATTTGTATTGAAGGTTTTCCGGGATTTGCGATTAGTTCGTAGATCATTTCACAACAGAGCATATAACGGACAGATAGGCTTTGGCCGCGTAAACTTTTTGGCATGTTTTAAAATGCAATAGCCCAACTGGCAATTTATATGCACCATTTTTCAGTGAAGACAGAAACCAAATGAGGTCATACTTGAATCAAAAGCATATCTATTAGTAAACCGCCATTAGCATTATCAATAACTGCCATTACTACATATTTAATAATGGTGACATACTATGGTTACCACGCACTGTGGTGTCACGAGATGCTATGAAGCAATGATGTGATGAGGTTCGATAAGCGACAGTTATTTTTAGGTTATCTTTATTAACAGTTAACCAGAGTTACAGAATGGAGTAAGAGTGAGAATTATAGAATAATGATAATGATGGCAAGATGGATCAAGCTTGCATCTTCTGCGTTGCGCCGGCTTGGCGTGGCGGATTGCCATTGGCTAAAGCCAAAGAGAGACACACACTTTCCACCTGGAAAGCCGCGTGTGATGATGTGGGTATCATGAGACTTGATGACACCTCACGCACCATTTTCGATTGAGAGTGGATTGCAAAGTTTATTCTGAAATCGTAGAAACAGCACTATTTTGTCATTTTTTGTCAAACTTTCGTTAATAATTTGCCATTTGAAATACAAAAGTCTGCTCTTCACTATAGTTCCACAGATTTTTGAATTTCGCTTTCTAAATAAAGTTGTGGAAAAAATATCTGTAACCTTCATGTAAATTCGTAATTCAAACATTTGTGAATCCAAAACTACACTATTTTGCTCATACCTTAAAGTAAAAAGCTACCTTTGAAATAATAGCAAAAAGTAGATTTTTCTCCCTCAAATGTGGCAAATCGTTCAAAAAAGTTTGACCAAAAATTACAAATTGGTAATGTTTCTACGATTTCATAACAAACTTTTCAATCCACCGTTAATCGAAAACGATGCCTGATAACCATAGTATGTCACTACTATTAAGGATTTAGCTATGTCAGTTAATGATAATGCTAATGGCGGTTCACAAATAAATATGCTTTTGATTCAGGTATAATTTCATTTGTTTTCTGACTGAAGTTCTTGGTTATCTTCTTTAACATTTGCTTATCTTTTGCTATTCTAAGTAAGATAAATTTCTATGGACAAAACCGATTTTTGCAGGAAACATATGGGTAGACATTTTTGACTTATATAGTAAACAGTGAAACAAATTGTAATGACCTATAAACAAAATTAATGAAAGTTTCATGTTCATCCGTGTTAAATTTGACTCTAGCTTTTTTAGTATTAGTTCGTTTCAACTTATCTGGAAATCTTTAACAGATTTCTTGTAGTAGAATTTGAATTCGAACAACACGTTCGATTGCGATTTCCTCAGACATTTTAAAAATGGAAATTTTGAACCAACTATTAGAACTACTTATACAATCTAATATGTTTTCCAAGAATTCAGGGCTTGATATTCAATAACGACAAGACCTCTTTCAAAAAAACTGTAAGTGAAGTAAATAAAGCTAAATTTTTAGTTTCCATTAGAAACTTTATTTTAAACCTTTTGGGTGCTTGACCCATTTTGCGTGTTTGATACTTTCTAGTAAGCAAAACAAAATTAGTTGTTCGAAACCTGAAGGAGTATTGTTTTTCATATATTACGTTTTAAACTTATATTTTAACAAAAAACAATTTCCTACATGACCACAGTTTAGGTGATAAATTACACTGATGCTAAATTATAGTGGTAAACTCATAAAATAAGTTAATTGTGTATGTAAGCCTAAAGTATAATATCTAAAAAAAATTATCCGTGGTGGCAGGTATAGCTAAATGTATTATTTGGACACGTGTCAGAATTCAATTTATCTTACATGAAGATAATGTTTGACTTAGTTTTTAAAATAATCAAAACATGTTTTGAACCTGAGTTGTTTTTTGGAACAGAAACCCATCAACATATAACATGGGCATCTTTATAATTTTAATTGGTTTTTTGCACATGTTCCTGTAGTGTTTCAGTCTTATTCCGATATCAGAAAGTTTTCCGATCCATAACGATATTAATAACATATTAGATTGGATCTTAAGAACTCCCGAAAGGTTCATTATTTATTTTTAAAAAAGAACCGACTTCCAAATCTAAAAGATCAAATAAAGCTTAACTTAACTTAATGCTCTTTATCCTGTAATATACAATATGCATCGAAAATCGTAAAACGAACTTTGATGTTAGAATTTGTAACAAACTATCAAAACTGCTGGAAATCGACACAGAAAAAGCTCGGACTGGGTCGGATTGAAACAATAGCGTGATACTAAAACCATAGCTTAAAAAACAATTTAAATTGAATTTTTACGAAACAGTTCCATTCGTCACATAAGTCTAGTGTGCTTGATGTTCTTCATTGTTCTAAATATCAGTTAAAGTCTCTGGCTTTCTTGACTTTGAGTATCGTTGGCACCGAAGTAAAATTTGGATTTCGGGAAGAAATTTGTGTTCATCATTCTATCAAAAAATCAATCAGTCAATAGGTTTAAGGTGAAATCGAAACAAATAAACATACTTCGAAAACGTGTCACTTTTAAACCGAATTATATAAAGGCTTTAAACCTAGCCATTGAAGTTTTGGGGTGTTGTTTATTTTTTTAAACGATTAGCTAAAATAGTTTCAGTTATTTAACAATAAATTTACACATATATTTTGGAAAATAATACCCAAACGTCCTGCTCGTTTTTATCTTCTAAACGTAGGTCACATAAATATGGCGTTTCTTTTCACAAAAAACTATAAGTTTTTGTTTGTTTGCGTGCAATTTTATCAGAAAAATCCTTATTCTGTTTCGAGTTTGCAAAACCTTGAGCTATCAAGCAGTAATGATGTTCAACTAGTTAATCAATTTCCCAACTGCTTACTAAACGTGATAAATTTTGCCGGATTAAATTTAGATTTTTCTGATATTTTCCAACCAGTAGTGCTTCTTCATTACATAGTATTTCCTTCATCAAGTTTCTTATTGCCTTTTGAAACGAGCCCGTTTCAGAACGACAAGTTGTCCTCTTGGGTATTAGAAACCGACCTTACAGAAATATATGATACGGGAAAATTTATAGTAAAAAACAAAACATTTTGGTTTACCGAACAAAAATCTTTGTATTACCTGGAACTACAATTTAAGGAAAAATTCAAACTATCTTTAAGGCATACGAGTTGCGAAGTAAACATTTACTTTCATCCACCTAATAAGCAACACTCACCCCATATGTTTAATGGCATATATCTTAAAAACCCTCTTGAGTGTTATCGTTTTCTACAATACGAAAAAGTTATTTGGCAAGAAGATTTTACGAGCACAATACCCAAATATTCTATTTTGATATGCAAAACGTCTAGAGGTTCTATGTGCCAAAATTATAATTTTAAAAGTCACTGGATCACTACTGCGCTTACATCATATCCATTACTGGTAAACTTGATTGAATTTGTTGTGATATGGCAAGACGGAAAATATTTGCAACTACATTGCCCCTACTGTAATCCATGTAATCCATTTCAATCTTTAACCATGAAATCCACACAAAATCGTTTCAAGAAATCGTTTTCTAAAATTGAAAAGCTCTTTGAAATAACGAATCCCTACATAATTGACATTGTTTTATTTTTGCCATTACAATTTTTCGAAAACTTGATTTATCCCGAGTATTGGACAAGATCATCTTTGCTAAAACACTTAAGAACTATCAAAATATTTAAAGAAACATTTTTCTTGCCGTCATTATCTGACATACATCAAATAACACATTTACTACCGCAAAATTCTACTTTACGATTTTACGAAGAGTATGACACTGAGTCGCAAAATATTAAAAATAACATAGTGAAAGGCTGTCATGTATCATTTGAATACCCACCACAACTGCGACCATTGATTCATCGAAGTACTCGTGTTCATTTAGGGTCCCATCCAGAAATAGGATTGGTTTTTCACCGACAACAAATGCGATTTGTTAGTTGCCACAAAAAGCAGGTCAACTGGATACACCAATTTAAGGAGCTAGTTTTGGCATTTGATATGTCAACTTGGATAATCATACTAAGTTCTTTCGTAACTATTGGTTATATTCAGTCACACCCTTATCGAAGTTTTAGCAGAAAAAGATATTAGCCGGCCTCACGTAAAATAAAAAGATCGATCATTTATTTTAGCCAACAAATATCAACCATAAGCTGATTTGCTAAGCAATTGAATGAACAGATGATTTTTCAAATCGATGAAAACAA
>JAQIWN010004773.1:0-10735 GCA_034699025.1 Entomobrya cf. arborea Gr-Col-00668 | reverse complement strand
AAATCTGTTATAATGATATGCACTAATGGCTGTAATCCTGATCACGAGAAACAATTTGCATTTGAAACTAGTAAAATGACAATAGTTATACGGTTTCATGTCATGTTTTGCATAATGCTGAATATGGGATTAGGAATATGAAAGAGAAAGCAAAAAAAATTGAGAAAGGGTAAATCGTAGAGAGTAAATGGTGAACAGGAAGGAGCAGGCAGGGTAGTCAAGTAAAAAAAAGTGAAAACTGAGGGGAAACGCTGACTAGCATACCATGAGCATGAACACTTCTTTGGAAGGAAAAACAGGTTTCCATGATCTTTTCTAGTTTAGTCGTTCACCAACACTTGTTCTGTGATGTGTGCTGCCATTTCTTTTTTCAGCTGGTTTTGGGGAGATTTGAGATTTTTTTCTTTCCCTTCCTGTTAGGAATATAAATCTGCTGTGTAACGTAACTTAATGAGATATTTAAACATTGCACACAGTGGAAAGTTGCAAATAAGTTGGGCAAAATGCAGTTTAGTTTTGGTTGGAATTTTTATAAAATTTGGAGTTTCATGTAAATAAATGTATGCATTCCTACTTATTGTGTGTTAAAGTGAAGCTGTTTCTTAAAGTGGTGCCGGTGTCCATTTTACAAACATGGCAAGTGAGTGGTTAAATTCGGTGAATCCAAAAAGTGGAAGTGAAGCAAAGGGTAATTTTGTTGGACTGTATGGATGGCGGAGGCGCTGTCTTCTATTTACCCTCGCCATTCTTTTAACATCTGTTACCGTCAATTTGGCAATGACTCTTTGGATGCTGAAAGTAGTCCATTTTTCAAAGGTGCGAATGACACGACGGGAAGTAGTATTTTCTCCGAATGTGATTTCAGTTCACGGGTTTTTATAATGTTCTCAATTTATTTTAATAGAATGGGATGGGTGCTATGAAAATAGTTCCTGGGGGAATTCAGTTGCGGGGTGAAGCCATGGTGCTGGATAAACTGATAGCATCGAAATTCGGATCTCGCAAGGGACAGTCCATTCAAGTGGAGTCCTCCAAGAATATCAGTCTAATGGCTAGAAATTCTGATGGACGAGTGAACAGCAAGCTGTTCATTGGAGATGACAGACTCGACATTATGGCCAACTCGTTGAAAATATCTGATTCCAGGGGAAGAATGCTGTTTACTGCAGATAAGAGGGAACTGTTGGTGGGGGCTGAAGTGGTGCGTATTTCTACAGAGGGTGGCACCGTCATTCATGGCTCTCTACAAGCACCTCTTGTAAGACCGGAAGCTGGTCAGAACCTGAGACTGGAGTCGCCAACAAGAAGTCTGAACGTGTTTGCTCTTCATGGGATCAACATTGAGTCACGAGCTGGAGATGTTAATGTCAACTGTCTTGCAGATTTTAAAGTTCAGTCGAAAACGGGATCTGTAAGCAAAAATGTGTATTTGTGATAAAAATTGCCTTCTGGTCATCTTTTGAAAAAATACAAATCCCAATTTCTTTTATGCTTAATGTCCAGGTGAGATTGGATGCTCCAAACATCTTTCTTCCACAACTGCCTACTGCAAATACCCAAAAATCTACTTTCTCCAGTTACCCAAGTAGAGCATCATCGTCATCAAGAAGTGGTACAAAACCACAAGTGTTTCAGGTGTGCGTTTGTGGCAAAGGAAGATTATTTCTTGCTCCACCTGAAAGCCCTTGTGGTGCTGATATCGACGTTTGCAGATAATTTTTCACGTCACATGCCCAACTCGCACAGACTAATTATTTTTATACACAATTTATATAAAGTATCCTTTTCTTGAGTGAGAAAAAGTGAAAATAAAATATGTAAAGTGAGAATATATTGGACTTTAAACTTGTCATAGTCATTTATCACGCGAACAAAAAGAAAATCGAAACTTGGTGCAAGTATCAAATTACACGTTTTTTAAAAACTACCAATCATCTGAAAATAAAAGTATTATATTTCCGGGAGTGAAATCATGCTGCATCTCCTTTTTTAGTTGTGATTGTGAAATATGATCTGTTGAAAATGTAGCAATAGCAACAACTCCAGTAGTACAATATTAAATTGCTAACTTTTCTTTGGACATCAGACATGGTAATGGTCATTTTTCTGCGAAACTATATTGGAATCTCATGTTGTACATTTGATTTGTTAGAATCTCCTGACATGTTTAACGACTAAATACAAAATACAAATTGTTGTATGTTGTCAATTCTTTCATGGTCGATGCATGCATTTATGAAACATCAATTTGTCGACGATTACTACTACTATGTAAGGTCGTTCATATAAAATAGAGAATATGCAAATATATGTAAAACCAAGAATGGAAACATTATGTCCTTTTTATTTTCACTACGTATCATATTTCTCCTGTTTCCATCTATATTAGGCCGTAGGCATAAGGTAAAAATAGACTGAACTGAAGTTAAGTGTCATTTTTTTTGCAATGCAAATGACTGGCCATTAGGGAGAATGGGATATTTGAGTTGATGAGCACATCACATCAGAGACTGACTGCATAATTATATAGCTAAACTGCCTTTCTCGTTTACTCGTAATCCAAAATATGGTGATATTCACTCGCTTAAGTAATTTGATTGAAATGAAACGAGAAAAAAACTCAAAAAACGAGTGGAATATTTCATCTAACTTTTCGGTTCACTGGTTTTTCGATAAAATGCTTCAAATTACTACGCATACAGAATTACTATGCAGACTAAAAAAGGCTATAGAATTCTCATGTGATAGCGCTTTTATTTGCGGTTTATCTGTTTGTTTCCTCGTAAAATCCTATCTACATCATCATCTCAAAGCACTCAAAATCAATCAGTTTACTTTTCACTCGTTACCATCAACATGTACTATCATGATCTTCGTTTTATCTTTTTTCTCTGAAATCCACTGACAACCAGTTTAAAAACACAAACAGAAATGTAAAAGTAAATATTTGATGTTTTACAAATGGACATTTATTTACATCGATTCAAAGAGCCAAACAAGTAAGTTTCTGTTGTTGTAAAACAAATTCGTGGTAAAAATACAAAGTGTAGAAATTCATTCTCTTGGGATTCAGAGTGAAAGCAGTAGCCCAAAATTTTGATGATTTGTCCAGATTACTTCAAGATATCTCTAGAGGGCCAGTAGTGATGATACATAAACGTGCATTGTAAAAATGTATCATGTGAGCCTCGTGTCATGTCATGTTTAGAGTTGATCAGGTCGGATTTTTGAGGACTCATAGCAATTTTGCTTTCAATTTTGATAAACCAAACTAGGTATACAATCATTAGAGACGTGTGGCAAAAAAAGATTTCATTTCCAAAGTTGAGTTCAATAATGTTTTTCAATTTTCAACGAGCACAAGCTCACTATTTTAATTACTCAGTTCCAATCAAGCCTCTAGGCTTAAGCGATGCAAATCAAGAACTTTTCTTTCATAACTTTCTCCAGGAGCTTCATTTCTCTAGTCACGTCCTACGTTCACTTGTATTTGTTTGGTTAACAAATTTTTTTGATTCTATCACCACCGAACAAAGTGCAGAGATTCTCAAGTAACAAAGCTCGAGATTACTTTGGTCTCATTTTCTTACAAGTGGGCGGGATTTATAAATATTTCACCACTTTCACAATCTTCCCTTATTTTATTCTTCTGCACACACCCAATTCCCTTTCCTCAATGCGAACTGCGTGTACAATGTCCTCTCCACATAATGTTAATGGCGACAAGCTGAATGGCACTTTAGGAGACTAGGGACATCACAAAATACATTCTGCATAAATCATTCAAATAAAGCCTCCTTTACAACAGAGCATAGATCTTGCAAAACGAGCCAAAGTGAAAGTAAACCTTGTACAATGTTGTGCTTACACCAAACCACCCCCACCAGTCTTGGGATTCCCTCTTTAAAAAAAAAATGTTCCTCTACCCATTCTATAATATGTACATCATTAAGCTTGTATTAAGTTTTTGCTATCAGCATGGCCAGACTTACCGACCGAAGACCGACCAAAGCAATGAACCCACCTATTTATTGACTTGTCCAAAATGGCAAAAATGTAATCCGATTATGCCAGCCTGTTGTCAAGTTGTTCTGGGAAGGGAATCTCGGTCCGACTGACCACCAAATTAATTTACAAACTGGCAAAATGTAGAATGTGAATCCCAGCTTCTCTACCGATGCAGCATGCAACATACTCTTCATTCATTAGTCCTATCAACACTTCCACAATTTTTAACAGCTTATTTCATAATAGTTTTTTTCAACATGCGTGGGTGGACAGAGATTGAGGATCAACAAAAATGGTACTCATCACCTCATACTATGGGAGCAGGATGTAGTTGTCCTAATGTGACCACATTTTAGAGATAATTTCATGGTTTACAGTTTACATATACCTTACTTGTCGAGCAAGATTTTTGGAGGATTTGCTCAAAACACGATTTTGAATCCAAAGGGATCAACTCTCCATTGTAACGGTAATCACGTTAGAGACTCCACTTTACCCCAAACGTTTGTACATTTGTACACCCATTTTTATAAGTAGTTGTAATCTTTAGTTTTCATACCATTTTATGGAATACACAATGGAAAGCATGGATGTCTCTGTTTTTCATTTTTCTCCGGAACAAAGGAGAAAAGTTTATCCCATTTTTTCTAGACCAGTCACGTAAATTGTCAATGTAGCTCTTGTTAACAGCAAAAAAGGAGAAAGCCTCTTCATTCTCAAAAATACTTTAACTTTGATCCTTTTGTTACACGTGCGGAGCGGAAGTGGTGGATTACCAGGTGTACAGATGTTTACTTTCGTCGTCGTCTTTTGATTGACTTGTATGGGTAGTGCCTCCATGAAAAACTTTCTCCGTTTTTGTGTTCCTTGTCATTCACATGGTGTACATTTATGTCACGCTTGTATAAATATACTGCAGAAAGAATTTTCTTAAATTCAAAACTATCTAATTAATTGAAAAATTCTTCTTGTAAAAATATAATTTTGCGCTTATTTGCAGGGAGCTAATGTAAATTTTAATCATTCACAAAACTCAATATGCATTGTCATTTGTTTAATGGGCATCAATATTTTATCGACTGTACACCGTTATGACAAAATGACCAATGGCCCAAATCTAAAATCTTAACGAGAGTATAGAACGTGACAAAAACCGAAACCAAAACCAACCCTGTCATAGATTTTTACCGGTCACCCGTGGAGTGTCTCCCGCAATGCCAGCCAGCATAAAGACGAAAGCGAAAGGGGTGGAATTAGTCATCTTGTAAAAATCAACCTCAATCACTAAATTCTGTTGTAAATATATATCTCTTTTTAATCAAATTTACGTTCGAAGAACTTGAATCCGTTTGGGATTATTATGCAAACACATTATTTTCCTTTATTTTTTAGCTGAAAACTTCATATCACTATTTTTATGACTGTTATGTAAGAAAACCAGGGTACTAGGCATACTACGACTACTGTGTGCTGATGAAAATTAACTAACGACCTATTCGACCAATGTAATCTAGACATCTTATTATCTTCTTGGAAGTTACTATTCTTTTTCTTTAAATATTGACCACAGAATTCCCGTAGTAGCAAACTGTCATGTATTTACTTTGTTCCCATGTCGAATGTGTGCAGTCAAGCAAATGAGATTACAGATGCCAAACCACAGTACTTTGGAATGAAGTCAACTTGTAGCAGATCGTTTTGTAGTACATATTATGTGTCAGGTCAAATAGAAGTCAAAACCTGTGCCATTTGACTTGACATCCAAGATTTTGGGGAACTGACAAGTGTGTCCCCTTGGGATTTCTCCTTCCCTTTGTAATAATATTGTACACATAAAAAAGAAACTTGGCCTGTGTGTGGCTTTTTTAGATGGATGGATAATGTACCACCCACCCTTTTATATTCTTTTTGGTATTGTTTCATATATCCATAGACAATGTTGTCATAGTAGTCATACATGTCATACATCAGTCATAGTAGTACCCATTTTACATAGCCTTTCTCAATGTTTCTTGAGTATATAAAGGGATGTTGTACTTTTTCGAATAGCAACAAAGACGGGAAATAATATGCTGGAATGATTATTATTACCAGACAAGTCACATGTAAAAAACGCCTTCGTAGGTACGTCCTATTCAAGAAGTGTAATAAATGCAAATGATTTTCCTCACGAAACGGAAACCGCCGTTTTCTAATTTACGTTTCCTGTAGATACTACATAACTGCTTTCCAAAATTGTCTTTCATTCCCTGCAGCTCAGGGGGTCCTATCTGGTTGCTGGCATGATGCCATTGTCTTTCGTTTCGTAATTTAATTATCGTAGTTCTCAAAACTTGGAGAACAATCGAAACTACAACGCAACGACTTCTTATCTCTTTTTGTATTCAAAGAATAAAAAAGTTTTATTAAAAAGAAAACTATTCAACTTCATCTTATCTTTTTATCTGAAACTTATGTTCAAGAAGCATAGTGAAGTAATGAATGAATGACGGCGGATGAGAACTTGACTGACATTCTCATGAAAATGAAAGTCGTTTATTTCTCGCTCAACATTTGAGATGATCATTATTAGCGCTCATTAACCATTTTTATGGAGTGAGCTCGTTGAAATAACTGACAGCATGCTGAAAACGTATTGTGTTATTTTCTTCAGGTGCTTCATTTCCACTGTTTCATCTATTTCCAGTAGTCCTCTCTGAAAACGGAGTTTAATTAAAGGGGAGATTTGTGAGCCAATGAGCCAGAACATAAGTGAGCAGACGAAAAAAGAAATCCTATTAACGCCGAATGGTGATGGAACGGAAAGACCTCTTTTTTCTTTACATTCACATTTCCACTTTTGTAACCAGTGCGATCATGATAGCGGTTTAGGAGCTTTGTGAATTTTGGATGTAGAGTTTCTAAAAAGTCAGCTATAAACAAGATGAAAGCTGCGTTTGTTTACAGGTAAACCACTCACTTTAGATTCGGATTAGCAGAGAAGTTCATTCTGATGAAATCTGGAGTTATTGCAAAGTTTTCATAGTTTTACTCACTCAGCTCACTTTCAGTAAAGTTACCTATAAAATGTTTAGGTTAGGTATTAAAGTACATAACCTCAGAGCCATTGCCCTTGCCTTTATCCAAAACAGTAAAACTGTCATATTCGTTTACGATATCAGCAATCAAAAGTGATCATGTACGTGAAATAATATTTTAAGTTGGTTTTTGAACAGGCTACAGTAAAATTGTTTAACATTATCTCCCTACGTCTAACTCAATAGTAATTTAAAATGTAAGTAGAATTATCATTGCTCAGGCAAATTTATTACGTCAAAAGGGCTAATAAAAACTATTAATAGTTTGTAATTCACCTAAAATTACTTAGGATATGCATGCATGAACCAGAGACAAAATTACAATAGCTTGTGTTTGTGTAATTTTCATTAACATGTTTTAAGTATCAATTATTTATGGTTCTCGGAAGCTTTGGAACATTCTCAGCACAAAAAATCTAACAAGCAAAGCAACATCAAAGGAAATTAAAACTTGGACATTCCACTTTAGATTGCACTCTTATGTAATCCAGGATTTTTATCCGATCTCCTCAAGAGCTTCTCCTTTGAACTAAGCCTTGGCCTAGGAACCGTCTAAATGATATCACTGGACATGTTAGAGTTTAAATTACCTGCAAAATATATGTTCTGGTTCTTGTAGACTTAGCAGTATATTCTTATCAAAACTCACCTGTAAAATGAAACTCTATAACAACGTTGCCGTAGAAACTGAGGCAAAGTGCTACGTTTTTGCTAATCTAAAAGCACCACTTTGTCTACAAATTGCTTCGCCAGAGACACGTACCCCAAGTAATATTGCACTTGTTTTGCTCCAAATGACTTTGTACTTTCTTTTCGTCTGCATGATGAATGCAGTAGTATTTTAGTAGTATCTGTGTAAGTTTTATTCTGCCGAAATATCGAAAAAAAATATTCACGTGAAGCGCATTTAAATGAAGTAAAATCCTAAAAAGGTAACTAGGTCTATATACCATGAGATTTACAGGTTTTACGAATTTTTTCTAAAGGAAAGTCGTATTTTTTAGTGAAAGCATTTACGATGTAGCATAATGATAGCTTACACACCATCAGTAACACCACGCCACCCACACTTCTAGTGCCAATGGGAGGAATACACAAGACAAGATAATATTTTTTTTGTCAGGAGAACTAGCTGAAAGTAGGAGTGGATGTTACAATGAGAAAGGAAAGAAGAAAGAAACGTCTCGAATTACTTTTGCCTTTTAGCCAATTTTCTCATTCATTCGATTCACTCTTTCTAAAATTTCCAGAAATATATACACAAAATAACAGACTGTTTACTTTTTGGGTAATGTAAGATGTACTGACTAGCAAAAACTCGTGTATACACCTAATTTCATTCATTTTTGTAAGATAATACAAAAGAGATAGTAATTTTGATGTTTAATGATAATGATGATAGGGTGTAGAGGGTACAATGTACGTTTTTTTGGGAGAAAGGGGGAAAAACAGGAAATGACTTAATGACATGGTAATAATGGCTTTAGTCATTGAAAGCAAAGCTGGTGATTTTTACCTACCAAAAATTCTCCCAAAATCTGAGTAGTAAATTTGGAGAAGGTGATGGCACTGCTAAAGGTGTTCAAGGGTGGCTTTGTTGACACCATTAGACAGATAAACGGGAATAGTCCACAGGTAAAATCTAAGGTCTTTAAAAAGGGAAAGTAAATGTAACATCAATATTCACAGCAGAAAACAAATCAACCAAACTGATTTTATGTTCTTTACATTTGTATTACGGCACGATTTTATATTACGTTTCATATTCCTATGTTATGTGATAGAACTATACATTTTCCTGTCTACAAACTCACTTTGTTGTATAAAACACGATTTTTTTTGGAAACTGGGAGACAATAAAAATGTATTGTCTCGTTCCGTGACCGGATGTGGCCCGCCACCACCAGTGAACTGTACGATGCTTTTTTTGTGGACGATATGGTAATAGCGAGCAACTTGACACGCACATGAAAATTTATCATAAAGAAATGGTACACAATTCGTTCAGGTCCGCATGCCCGCTTTCTCTTTCTCAATGGATTGTAAGTTCCTTACTGCTTTTATGGCTTGGCTATCATTCTATTCCATTTTTGTGGTCTACTAGAGTCAAATGCATAAGTTTTATGAAGTTGTGATTTTCCTGGTAACAAGTACAGCAACCCTCCTATACCATATGCATTGACTACAATGACTGGTATTTTTTTTTACTTAAAAATAAAATGTCTTTTGTTTGCATTGACGATGAATAATTACTGGCGTGTATTCAGTTTAGGAGCTTCTCTTTTCATTAGAAATACAAGTGGAAAAGGGAAAGAAGTATAAACTAAAATTTTTGTGTCAAAAGGGCTTGTCTTACTTTCAATATACAGATTTTTAGTGATTATATGGTATGACATTCCAAAGCAGAGAGCGAATAACTTATGTAACCTATTTAAAGAGAAAGTGACAGAAAAATGAATGTCATCATTATCTAGTAACGTGCTCATATCGCAAATAAATAAGTATCGACTAAAATGCTAACTGCTCATTTATAGAAAAAATTTCCCTCTAAGTCTTTTACTTTAAATGTATGTTAGCCACCAGTTTCACTGTTTTAGTTGTAATTGCTAGGCAGAAGCTCTAAAAATGTCACGTCACATGTCATTTTTTGTACTGGCACTAACAGAAAAAGAAAGTTAGTGGGCATCCACATAATGTTCTCACGAAATGGATATCCTTTTAATTGAAAAGACACGACACAGGAAAGTGGACTGCTTTTTACAGTATAACATCGTTTTGATAAGACGTTGACTGACCAGACTTAAAGTTTAAAAATTCAAGGTTGTAACTTGTAATTACAATGCCGTGAACCTCAACAAAATCGTGCCTAAATTTCCAGTATTAGAGAGAAAAAACACATCAAAAACTTGTTCAACTAAATTACATCAACTCTTTTTCTTTTAGCAAAACGTATGTTGCCGTTCCTGCCTTTAATACCTTCAAACTGTAATGTGGAAAGAAGAATAACCGGAAGTGTTACAGTTGGAACTTGGAACACCTACGGACCTCATTCAAACTCAAGGAACATAAAAGTGATAAAAGTGATTTGTTACATTTTCAGTCATAAGAATATTTACGACCACCAAGTTTATAACAAACAAACCTATTTGTGTGCAGTTCTTTCTCTTTATCTAATCCACCGTAATTTGCAATTTAGAGTAATAAACCATAAGCCATAGAATGTAAAAAAGTAGTAAAATAAGATTTGCAAACGAAAAAAAATCATTCTTAATGTTTTTAAGTTAACTTGAAGTCATACATACATACAAATGAACAAACACGACGAATTCAATGAAACTTCCACCTTTTTAAAATATCTTTTATTGTATCTTTGCATTGGACTGATCCCATCACATTTTTTTGTTGCAAACTGTCCCAATATAAGTAGTTGTACTATAACCGGAAATCCATTACAAATGATTGATGAGGTAACGTGGAACAAATAAAAGGAAGAAAAAAGGAGGAAACGACATAACTTGGCAAAAATATTCAAAAAAGTCCATTAAAATGATGAATTGAGATGGGGCTACTCTGAGTCTTGCTGCCTATCCCCCCCTGGTTCCATCCCCCCCTAGTGGGCAATCCCCCCCCAATGCCCTTACCCCCCCAGT
>JAQIWN010004772.1:0-10735 GCA_034699025.1 Entomobrya cf. arborea Gr-Col-00668 | reverse complement strand
GCTGGCCGAAGCGCGGCGGGCACAGGCGACGAGCGAAGCGAGGGAAGCCGGAGCCGCGCGAGGCGGAGCGAAGCGACTGGACCCTTGGAAACTAGTACAGAATATCGTTTTTTCAAGCGAGCGTAGCGAGCGCACTGCAAACTTTAAGTTAAAATACCGTATCGTTTCCCCTGTGTAATTATATTTTGAGTTACCAAGTTGTAATAATTAGCAAAAAGCCGTATTGGCAATTTACATACAAGCAAAATAGTATGTTAACGAATGACAGCGACCCAAATGTACATACTTGATACTTTTTTCTTGTTAGCGGAGATTGTCACTCTTTTCATTTCTTGACCCTTTGCTTCAAATTTAAAAAAAGGATTATTGTTCTAAGGGATCGGATTAACTCTTTCGACGGCTTATCTCAAAAACGGTGGTTGTCACAAACGCTGGATTTCACACAATCGCAGAAGAACCAGAAGCACCTTTTGTATGAACCCTTTGGTGTTACTGTAGCATTTACCCATTTACATTACCTATTTTCCTTAAATTTTAATATATTTCTCTCTCTCGCTGCTTTTCTTGTAGCTTGTTAGTAGGTAAATCCCCTTTTGCATAAATAAATATAGGTTCTTCAAGTTTTCATTTGTAATCATCTTCACGTCTGTCCAATGTGATAAGCAGGTATCCTCCTGCCAAATAAACTCTACATCAAGTGTACAAAATAATATTCTGAACTGACTTAGGAAAGGAAATCAGCTTTAGCCAGCCACCCTTGAATTAGGTTGAATGAGGTTTCGTTTTCTCACTTGGAGGCAGAAAGAAAAAAATTAAATGTACAGTAGTGAGCAGAAATATAGGCACAATAAAACCTCCCGGCTGTCCAGCCTTGTTTCATAAAAACAAGTAATGAGTAAGACGTGATAAGTAAACAAAAAAAAAATTACTTACCAATAAAGCAAGTTAAATAAGCGGTAGTATTAAAAAGCATATGAATGTATTACTCAAAAATTCAAACGTCAAAGATAAACGATTACATGGAAACAAGTTACAAAGTTATTACGAAATGTTTTCTTGCCAGTTTAAAAAATTACCTGCACAAAATAATACTAAAATATTATTGTTGTCATCCTGCGATCTCCTAGAACGTTATTAGATTTTACATATTTTAGACAACCCATTCGCAGGAAAATATGTCAAAATGTTTGTAATAATAAAAATTCTCACTTCAATGAGGCGACTTTTTCTCTCGAATATCTTCTTTTTGTAGAAGTAAGCACACGTAGCGTTTCCTCTTTTTCTCTCTACCAACTCTACCAAGTATATAGTTTACGGTGGTATCTATTACATTTAAATTGTTAAAAGCATGTAAACATTTTTACACGCTGGACAGTTTGGTAATAAGCAGTGTTGTTGTAGTAATAACATAAATGATAATGACAAACTGCTGGTGGTTCTGGATGGGGTTATCATGGTATAAAAAGAATCATATAGAACTACCACAAAGTTTATTTTTGGAGTGTTGAGATCGTATCATAGTGTTGACGACGCTTCATCTCTGTAAAAGTGGAAATTATCTGTTTTAAAAGAGGAGGAAAATCATCCAGCCGTTTTGTACTTAATTTTGCGCTGAAGTTGAGTGAGACCAGATCTCTTAAACATTTTTTTTTTCTCAAAAAACATTCAAGTAATTCATATGATGGTGATGAGCTAATAAGTAGGGTAGCAAGGAACTTGTTCAGAAAACCCACAGAAATAAGCATTTAATCCAACAAGAACATACTTTCAATAGCAAAATACAAGATGATTTAGTTGCTAGACCAACAGCAGGAGCAATTGGGGAAGTTTAAGATGGTTATTACTTCACCCGTTATATATAGTTTACCTTTTGTCTTATACACATGCATAATTTTTCTTTAAAAAAGAGCAAGTAAAGAGGTAAAAAATATTCTTTGAAAATGTTATACTTAAAATACAACTTCAGTACACACTCAGAGGAGTAAAATATATGACGCCTTATTATCGTCGTCTTGTTTAGAAAGGAGGAACACATATTTATATTTATAAAAGGATGAGGCTCCCCCAGCTTGTTGTAGCACAGATATTTCTGGCGAAGAGGTGTGCCGAGAAAAATCAACACCTATAATCATCTAGTCTTGAATTAAGAACTGCAATCAAGTTGATTTTTATACCTCCATATGGGCCAAGTAATTTTCACGGACTGTGTGAGGACTCCACACATTCATTGCTCACCTCACCCGCGAGAGACTCAAGTCAAATACACTCACCATCATCAAAAGAGTGAAAAAGGAGAGATATGCACACCTTCGAAGCCCACACCATCAGCGATTTTTTGAAAAGAAAAAAAAAACGCGTGTGTGTGTAAAACAAGTAAGGCAATTTTAATGCCCTTTTTATTTTATTCCTGTGTTTCTTTACATTTTCACTAACCTTAAGCTAATATACTTAACAAAGACTTTTCTTTGAGCTGACAGCATTTGTTTGTGTGTTTTTTGTTGCTAGATAAACACTATACAACTTGAAATAATGGATAAGAACCTCAAAACAGCATGTAGTAACAAGAATGGGTCCAGAAAAAAGACAGGGACTAAATACACGAATAAATTCTCCCTGCTCATATTTTGACAGGAAGAGTAGCGCAACGGATTGTAATCGTTCCACTTCTTATAAGATGATAACTCCTGGAGAGAGAAAGAGAGAGATGGATAAGGGAGAGGGAGAGAGGAAGCATTTATTTAATACAAAATATATTAAATAAGTAATAAGCAATATCCACATAACACAAGTAAAATACAGCAGCAGAATCATAATCATTCTTTTCTCCCTTGTAAAAAAAAGAAATAAGTGGGTTAACAAGAAACGAGGATTTTTATGGGTAATCGGGAAGATGATGATGGCTCTTACTTAAAAGTATGAACTTACTGTTTCAACTTGATGATGTGATATGTGTATAATATGTATGCATGTACATTTTTTTCTCTCGTTGAGCAGAAGATATAAAGGTCGAAAATGCATAATTGCACTTCTTACATAATATTATGTAGTAAGAGAAAAAAAGGTAGAGAAGGACCACCGGGATGGCCCATGCCTCAGACATAAAAAACAAACAATAGGAGGAGTCGACAGACAGCTCCAGTATATTTTCAACCTTTTAACAACTCGCATCTTTTTCTCCAATGACTTTATAAAATTAGAACTTTATTATATTGCCAGCAGGGAAGATATAACAACATATCATAATAACAATAACGTAAAAGAGGCAAGAAAAGAAGAAAAAAGATGATATTATGCTAAAACAAACTCAACATCAACAACTGATGATGATTACCATAATACTTAAGGTAACAAATAAGCAAAGAAAGAATCAGCATCATCATTTTCGTCATATCATAATCATAACACTATACTTTTACTAGAAGTTTTTTTAAATGCATGGTTAAATGGACATTTTTTTCTGCCTCACTTACATACAACTTTTGCATTACATCACATTACAGAGTACCCTGCTTTCAACCTGTGCTTCCTTTTGACTTTTCTTTCAAACTACTTTACCCACTTGTCTCTTCGGGCATTTAATATACCTGCATATTATATGCATACAGCCATTCGTTCGTTCCATCGTCATCTTGATATGCATCCATTCGTTGGGATAAAGCTCAGCTATTATTACGATTATTATATTAAGTCTGCTAACGAGATTTCTTTCTGTAGCTTGATTGCGTATATGTTCTACTGTTATATTACCACGTCTCTTTCTTGGTGGTTGCGATGGGGAGATGATTATGGTGGTCATATTCATATTATAATAATTTATGAAGTAGGAGAGATCAATGGTATTACACCGATCCGCAGAAATAACAACAGATCATTGTCCACGGTCGTCTTGGGAGTACGCAGAGCAATAGTTACCTCACCTGACTTAACATGGTCCTTCAGAGAGAAGACAGAAGTGATTTCTGTATTTCGCTGTGTGATAAATCATTTAAAATATTACCACGTTGGCATTGGAATTCTCACATGTAGAATGCAGACAGAGTCATTATACAAGTAGATGAACCATTTTGTTCCATCATCACCATTGTGTAGTGTAGTAATCACAAAGAGCAGTCAACTATGCAATACATTACAGCAATTATAAACTGACACTGAGGCGGTGATAGGATGATACCACTTTTGCTTTTCTCGTTGCATCTTCTTCGTGTGGTTGATATGGTCATTAGAAAATATGAGCAGCAGCAGCGTCGAGTCGGCACTATTTGGTCTGCTCTTAAGTGATAGGTACTCTGGTGTCAGTAGCGAAATAGACATATTGTGGAAGCGCTAGATATCGTAGCAAACGTGCATTTTACAACGTCTCATCATCACTTTGAGAAAAATTATGAGCAATAAATTATACACATGTATATATTATGTCTTATTACGCTAACATGAGCATTGTTGCAATTTTACAAAGCAACGCATCGCAATCATCCTCATCAAGGCCTAACAATACAACTAAATCGTATTAATGGATATAGCTTTGAGGTAGCTGAACAGAACAGAGCACACTTGAGTTGTATCACTTTCAAAGCGTGCAGAGTGCAGACACGTTACAAAAATTTACATGTTTAAAATGGATTAGCCGAGTACGCAGGTATGAAGGGGAATAAAATGCTTTCCTTCCATCACTGTTGATGATTAGAATACATGAACTTACTGATAACAATGACGTTCATCATTTTGACCTTACAATCAGCTTGACAAGAATGAGCTGTAAAGATAGTAGGAAACAGTGCAAAAACTCGCATCATTATTTTCACTTGTACTTCACAACGAGCCAAACATTTTATGATGTCTTCTATGACTACAGTTGTTAAAGAGAAAATTAAGAGTGGATAGATTGGAGACAATAATAACAATGTAAATTGTTAGTTCATACAAAGTTTACATGAACTATACCCAACTTCCATTACATTAAAGTTTATTCTTCTCTGATATGCTTCTTCTTCTTCTTCTTTCGGGTGAATAAACCAATATGAGTCAGTAAATACAGTAATTTTCATGTTATGAGTGGTGGTGTGATGTGATGACTGATGAGTAATGTTACCAATGCCTCCTCTTTTCTCTCTATTGCCAATTTTAATATGACAAAGAATTTACCATATACGAAAGTATGGGGTATGCTTTCAGCAAAAAAATAAGTTGCAAAAAAAGCTATTAGAGTCATATTTAGGCATTATTTCTCTTTTCAAGACCTGCCCGCACATAACTTTGCGTTTGCTGATCAACGATAATAATACGGGCGATTGCTTACACACGTTTCTGAAGGAGACTCCACATGAAGAAAATTCACAGCGTAAAGACATTGAGATTTAAGAGATTAGCAGTTGAAGTGAATGAGAAAAAGGAAGATAAAAAGGAAACAAAGTTTGCTCAAGATATTACACAGCTCGTTACGATAAATAGTTTGAATGATTTGTTTTGCTTGGATAAACAAAACATACATTTTTTTTGCTTAATGAAGACATTGAAAAGTTATTTTGCTTTTGAAATTGCAACAATGTCAATTATTTTCTTCTTCATATGATTATAAAGTCCGGAGTAAATGGTATAGGAAAAGGAAAAAAACCCAGATATCTTACAAGCGCATGTAGGTATAAAACAAACAAAATTGTTCATTATGACGAGATACCAAAAAGAGATAGCATAATAAAGTTACTCTTGATAAACTAAAGTCATGTATGGAAACACCACTAATAGCGAGTATTTTAAAGCAAAAAAATGATGGAATACAATTTGAAATACATAATGTGAGGAAACATTACTATTATTATTTTTGCAACAGGGAGAGTGAGCATAAATGTTAAGAAAATAACGATAACGATGTGAACTGAACTGGGAGACGTTGTTAAACGAACAAGTTTGTGAAAACCACACACAAAGAGATAGATTAAAAATAATAATGGCAATATGCAAAAATGGTAAGTTAATACATATCTACATACATTTTTTTTTTGCAAATGATACCTTCAAATTATATACAAAAGAGGACTTTTTACGGATATACATGCAAACGTAACGTGTGTATCATGTAATATTAATCTATTCTCCTATTCCATATCTACAATACTGATACATTGTAAAAACGAAACACATGCATACAATGAAAAACCATTGCTACACACCAACAAAATTATTTGAATGTATGAAGTTTCAGAGTTTGACTTTTCCCCAAATATTTTATCTTTTGTTGGTATCAATGTATCGTACTTATTCAACATAAAATTCCAGTACACTGCACTGTTCACATAAAATCAGTGATAAATCCTTTTGATATACCTGGAAAAATGGGTATAAATGTACATATGTAGGTACTTTCATGGCAGCAAAGATTTTGTAGCATACACAGTTAGTACAGCGCAAACTACGAATGCTAATGAACACTTCAGTCGTCAGTCGGTAAAAAGAATTTTCTTACTTCTTAAGAAAATCCTCTTAGATGAAATGTAGTAATATGTATTATTGTTATGTTATATGTAGCTGCTCTTGGTGCTGTTGTTTAAGTGCTTGTGTTTCTTATCAGTCACACTGAAAATCATATTCCTCTTTCTAGTTTTTATGTGCGTAGTTGTTGAAAAGCCACCCTATTAACCACATCATCCTTCATTTAGCCAATGTAATTAAGCTCACAGAACAAGACTGTAAAAGTTGACATGGACGTATTGAGCATATATACGTAAAAAACTAAACCAATGAACATTTTTATGTAAGGAATGTATTTGTTAACGGAGCAGTAAACAAAGCCATTCGCGAGAGATGTTGCACATTATCACCGTCATCAGTAGCAGGAGAACATTTTGCAAAGTTTATTAATAATGTTTTTACCATCACACACTATACAAACTGGCCACTGCTGCGCGAATTTCCTGAGAGTATTTTTATTATTACAGTAGTGCAGCACACGAGGCAGACTACTTTTGCAAAATAACGTGTCTACATAAAAAACTACTACAATAAATTTTCTTAAGAGTTTAACCCTGTCTCAGTTTGTCTCAGTAACGCAATACAAGACAAGTACATACAAAAATGACTACACATATGCCGGTAGGTTTACTGCCGGTGTACGTAAAATAGCCAGTCACATTATATTTCGTTTCATATTTCTCTCTTTTTATTTTGCCGTCAGTCGTAAGCAGTCAGGTCTAGTATTTCATACGCCTGGTAATAAGATAGATGGACTCAAAAACTGCTACCAAAACGTTAATAGTAATCTCGAAATCTCAAAAGTCTTGAAGGATTTTAGGAATTGCTTATTTGTCTGTTGAATTTAAGCTTAAAAACTGTCTTAAAAAGCGGAATTAAGATGGCTGACTAAGCATATTTAGATAATTTCACTGTAATAAAAAATTACACTCTTTTTGACCTTGCTTTCTTTATCATGATTGAGTTATGTCATCTTCGGTTTCTGGAATCAGCCAGAGTCTGTTTAAATTATTCACAAATATGTCTAATTATAGATATTTTCCAGCTTATATAAAAAGACTAATCTAAAATGAGTATATTTCCTTTTTTCGAACGAAGCGCTTTGTGAATAAAAAAATTGTCGTAACTATTCAAGTTGTGTTATGTGCATTCATTCTACAGAACGGATAGCATAACATTACATGCATATTTTTTGTGCTTATAATGTGAATAGAAGGCTAATCATGCATTGTTTAAAGGACATGATTTTTTTCTTCATATTTTCTTAAGTTATTTCTTTGCCCCATACCTATACCTAGACATCTAGACTAGACAGACCATCAAACCATCGTTTTTTCATCATTACCAGATTTTACACTCGTTTTTGGCTTATTGGATACCACACACAAGCAAAGAGAATAATTTTTAAAAAAATAATCTGACCAACCACGTGAAAAGCGTAAATCTTCGAACATGCACGTAATTTACTTGATAATGTAATATGCCACGCTAATAAAATATGTGCAAGCAATAATGATAATATGCTGGTTTTCATCTCTTTTGTAGAGCTTAGAACACATACATTTTTCACTTTTTCTCTTTTATCTTGAGCAACAGCAAAATAAGTATGAGTTGAAACAGAAATATATGGATAATATTCCTCTGCTTGAATACGATGTTTATGTATGGATTCTTTTGGTACTCGAGGAAAAAAAGAAAACATTCTTTGAAATAACAACAAACAACATAATATTTATCTAATGTTATTAGTATTGAAACCGCATAAAACGTTGCCGCCATTGTTGCTACACATCTCCTCTCAAACCAAATCAACATCATCATGTCAAGGAAGAATACCACTGTGGTGGTGGACGAGGAAGTCCATAAACAACAGAAAAAGTATTCATGGTGTATTAATTTAAAAGAAAATTCAAACACGCTTAACAAACAGGGAGAAAAAAGAGAAAAAAAGGACTTCAACGTAGGCCGTCATCGTCAGCGACGAGATGGGGATGCTTAGTGCACTGTTTCTTTGCTACTAAAGGAATTTACCTCCATCATCGCTTACAATTTATTGGACTGCAAAAAATCTGACTATGCCGAAATATATTATGCTAAATAATAATAAGAATTTTGTTGTTTCTGCTGCTGTTTTCTTAGTAGCGCTTTCTTATTAGCTCTCAGCGAATAAAGGCATTTAAATGACTCGGCCTCCGCCTTTTTCTTAATACACAAGAAAAGTCTTACCAATAATACTTTATTAAGGTACATAATTGGACTTTCTAAGACTATTGAGTAGGACCAGGGAAAAGTCTGTCTGTTGTCTTTTAGCGTCTAAATGCATCAAACGATTTTTATTACGAGTATAATATTTCTTAAAAGAAACCCTTAATTTTGGTGGACAGTTGATGAAACGTCAAAAATGAATTTTCTCACGAATTCTAAAATTCGAATGAAGAATTAAACAACTTATACAATAATTAAATTTGGCGATCTAAAAGTTCACAGCTTCAAACGATTTAATGGAACCTTGCAGAGTCAGGTTACCACCAAAGGGTATTATTATATGCATGCATGCTATGTTTTTCTACATTATTTTACTGCATGAATTTACTCGTATTTGGCACCAAGGAGAAAACACAATCACACATCTTTATTTTTCCCGATTGCGCATTATTTTGCCAACAATTTAAGTCTCCAGTTCTTGGTTCTGGATCTTTACTGTTACAGGTTAACCTGTTTTGCTCTATAGGTAAATTGATGTGTATATTGCTCACACATACCTTGTTCGCAATCAAATAAAAACGCTTTCATATTAACACAACTATTCAACTTGTTAACACAAGTGTCCATTTCGCTGTCGGTGTGCTCTGCAGCTAAGACATCCTAATGAAAATGTGTATTTTTCCGCTTGCCTCCTTCCTTCGTCAAGTCGATGCAATCGTATTAATTTGACCACAACCCTGCTTTTGTAGTACTATCGTTTGTTTTGGCCGTTCAAAAGTATAAAACTATATACTATAACTTTCATACACTTTCATAAACTCTCTTTACCTGTCTAAAATTCTCATTCCGTAGCAGAAGAGAAGAGGAATAAAAAATAAAAAATATGAGAATAGGAATCTTGTTGTCTTTGGCGATGCCGACTGGAATATATTTCCCTTGTGCACTCGCTCCGTCCATGTCATGTCAACTACAAGAACGTAAAAATGCAACAACAATTGGTAGGGTAACAATGCTTGTTGGCCTGGCGCTTCTGCAGCTTTTTGGTACAGCTTGAGAAAATACAAAAATTAAAGATGATTTTCTCTATTTCAAAGTATATTTTGGTGTGCATATGGTATGCATTAAAAATGTAAGATTTCTTAGCTGGTAAAGTGTAAGTCTACTTAATAAATAATGTGTTAGTATGACGGTAAGACTTCTGTCGCACCGTCAAGCAAAGTTCATTCGTCGATTATGTATATTTACGCAAGCAATGTAATGTTTTTGTCCTGCAACAATTAAATATACTTATCTAAATGATTTTACAAAATATCTTTGCCATTAAAGTATATTGCAATGATGTTTTTTGTATGTATTTATTATTTTTTTTAAAGTCGGCAATAGTTTCTTTATTGGTTGACAAAAATAACTAACTGTCGTAATACAATTTGAGGCCCAGTACATCATAATTAATCGACTGATGAAATAAGGGTTTAAAAAGTAGAATCTAATTCCTCTAAAGAATCAATAATTCATCTAAAAAAGAAAAAGGTTTTCATTTACAACATAATGCGGCTAATGCCGGAGGCAGGTAATACGACATAAGGCTAGTAAGTGGGAACGGTTTTATCATGATTCACTAGATTGCTTTCATAATAATAATTCAACAAGTAATGTTATTACAGTTTCAGTGTACAATCGCTTTAGCATTTATTTTGGGCCTTAGAGCTGTTTTTGCTATTTTTATTAATTGTTGACTGGGCATAGAGAGTGAACTTCATTTGGTAAGATTTACACTTTGTTGGGCCCTGTGTCAAATGGCGACTGTGACAACCACCGATAAGAGGTTGAAAGAGTTAATCCGATCCCTTCGAACAATAATCTTTTTTTTAATTTGAAGCAAAGGGTCGAGAAATGAAAATAGTGACAATCTCCGTTGAGAAGCAAAAAGTATAAAATATGAGCACTTATTTGTTTGTCTGTAAATCTCACATATTTTGGCCTGGCAAATAACCACATAAAGTGTATTAAGCATCATAGCGAGGCTCGAAGAGCCGAGCTGGCCGAAGCGCGGCGGGCACAGGCG
>JAQIWN010004771.1:0-10736 GCA_034699025.1 Entomobrya cf. arborea Gr-Col-00668 | reverse complement strand
ATATTCACAGTCGCCAAAAGCGATCCGCTACGCCCCCGTAAACCGGGTGGAAGCCCACCGCCGGCGTGACTTCAGCATGGAAGAGGAAATTGGTGAAATGTCCGGGGGTTGTCGCTACATGGCGAACCCCCCGGAGCCGTACCTGATAGAAAAAACGAAAAAGGAGAATCGTCGAGTGTCATTGAATGTTGGTGGGGAGCGACATGAGGTGATGTGGAAGACCCTTGATAGAATTCCCCATTCCCGCTTGGGTCAACTTTGGTCAAGCAATACTCACGAAGCCTTACTCGAGCTGTGTGATGACTACAGCCTGGTCGACAACGAATACTATTTTGACAGGCATCCCTTGTCATTCAGCTCAATTCTCAATTTCTATAGAACGGGAAAGTTGCATTTGGTGAAGGAAGTTTGTGTGCTGGCATTTTCTGAGGATTTGGAGTATTGGGGAATAGATTCCATCTTTTTGGAGAACTGTTGTCAACATAAATTTAATCAGAGACAGGAACAGGTGTTTGATGAAATGAGAAAGGAAGGCGAGGCTTTAAATCAATTGGAAGAGGAGGACTTTGGGGAAGGGGCCATGGCAAAAATACAAAAGTTTGGGTGGGACATTATGGAAAAACCAACCAGCTCCTTTCCTGCGCGAGTAAGTTTGGTTTTTGGTCTGGTGAAAGTAAAATTGGTAAAGGAAAAGATTTTTTAAGGGACAACATTTAAAATAAAATGTTTAATTGTTTTACAGATCGTTGCCACAATTTCCATTTTTTTCATAGTCCTCTCCACCGTTTCCCTGACACTTAATACTATGCCCTCCATGCAAATGTGGGAGTGTGTTAATGAAACGGATACAGAATGTGGGGAAGAATTGTCCGAACATCCTCCCGAAAGTGGGGATCCGCACGACGACGATCTCCAGTTGGTAGACAACGTTTACCTGGCCCGCATTGAGGAAATTTGTATTGCATGGTTTACCTGCGAATATTTGCTCCGCCTTTTATTCTCCCCCAGCAAAAGGAAATTTCTGCAGGGGGCCCTCAATTTTATAGACTTGTTGGCAATTATGCCCTACTATCTCTCCTACTTTTTGATCGAAAGTAGGAAAAAGACGGGAGAAGATGATGAGTATAAAACGTTCCGTAAAGTTGTGCAAGTGTTTCGGCTGATGCGAGTTTTGAGAGTGTTCAAACTTGGCAGGCATTCCAGAGGATTACAGAGTTTGGGATATACCATCACCAATTCGTACAAGGAGCTGGGTCTTCTCGTCATGTTTTTGGCTATGGGAGTATTGATCTTCAGCAGTCTCGAGTTTTTCGCAGAGAAAGAGGATAACCCAGCTTTTGAGAGTATTCCGCAAACGTTTTGGTGGGCTGTTATCACCATGACCACAGGTTACCTTTTAAAAAAATGGACACCCATTTTATCACCCAACTCATCCATAATATGTTGCTTTCCCCAATTAAAAAGTTCATTTTCCTTAAGTTTACATTTAATTATTTTGTCCAGTTGGATATGGTGACATTAGTCCTACCACAGCAATTGGCCAAGTGATTGGGAGCCTCTGCGCCATTTGCGGTGTCCTGGTGATCGCACTGCCCATCCCAATTATTGGCAACAACTTTGCCGAGTTTTACAAGAACCAAGTACAAAGGGAACTTGTGCTCAAGCGCCGGGAGGAAGTGGAGCGTGCCAAAAGAGAAAGCTCAATTGTTCAGCTTGGGCATGCGACTCTTGATGTTATGGAGGGTCTTGTAGATCCAGCAGGCAAGTCGCTTTAAAAACAAATTACACAAATAATTTCTTTTCTAAATATAATTATATTCTTAGTACATTTTTCATTACCCATGCAAAATTTATTCTTATTATTATGTCGTATTATTATGACCATATCTTGTTATCTGTTCTTAAAATGTGTAACTCCACTGAATGCCATAACATTTGATTTATTGCGTCCATAAAATTTGACAACTTATAATTAGATAATACGATTTAAAATTTAAACGTGTTATGAAATTTGGTGGAGCTACACAAAATTTAATTAAATCCCTCCCAATTTAAAATTATATATTTGTTTGTATTTCTAAAAGAATGCATGTTTGTATATACTATGTAATGTAGATATATGCATAGTTTTTGTTTCGTTTTATTTGTTCACGTCACCTCTTCATTCTCGTAAATTACAAATTTTAACAAAAAATATTTTTATCTTGTCTAACCGTTTATCTATCTGTGTTTGTACTTATTTTTCTTTTTTAGAATTGGGAATGCCGTTTTAGAATTAACCTTGTAACGTTTTTTGTGCATGAGCCTTTCTTCTTAAACAACCATGTCGCTAAAAATATTCATACTAGATTATATATTTTGTATTGTATTTTAGACTAAAAATTAAAATAATAACTTACCTGATTGTATAACTTTTTTCGTATATTTGTCTGTTTTATGCCGTTGTTCTCTTTGTGTGAATAATATAATGTATACGTATTTATTTAGGCTTAAAATATATATGCGCAAGCGCTACATCTATCTATCCAAATAGCATTTAAATATAATACATTGTAAGTAAAACTATAATCCTAGTTATTTAATCGTTTTTAAAAAATTAACGTTGGTACTACTAAACTACTGATTATATAATTTACGCTTTACTGCCTAAGAAAATTTTTCCATTTTAAATATAATACATCTACATCACTACCAACAAGATAATTAATTAAAACACTGTCGATCTAAAAAAAACTACTTTAAACTAAATAAACTAAGAACACATCTCTCTCTGGAATGACCACCATACACCAACATTATATGCATTCACTGATACTCTAACAAAGAAACTGGAACTCAACCAATTACCGAACCAATTAAAATATATAATATCAAATATAGCGCCTTAAGACAATTAACTAATGTCCTGGTTCACTAGTTTTTGGATTTTTGATTAATTCTCGTTTGTTTCTTGAGATTATTTTTCTGCAAAAAATATTTACACAAAAAAACACTCTAAATAAATCTTCACAAATCAATCAGTCCACCAATAATTTAACACAATCATGATTAACTCGTGTAAAAAATAATTAACTAACAATAAAAAATCCTAAAATTCAATATGGCCTTAAAGAAAGATAAATTTTTCCCTTTGCATTGAAGTACGTTATGTATATTTGACTAAACGCATGTAATTGCATGATTAACTTTGACTTTTTTGACGACTCGAATTTTTTATGAAGCATTTTTGGGGTGCAAATTTTTTTGCCAATTTTTTAATTTTGCACTTTTTATATTTTTAATTTCCACGTAAATTACTTGTACGTTCTCTCTCTCTTTCTCTATCTCTCTTATTATTATTGTTGTACCATTTTGCACAACTTATTATTATTATATGTCACGTGACAGCTGCTGCCACTACTTCGGCTTCCTCCCCAACTCTGCTTCAAGTCTGCAATGCTGCACATGACTATGACATGCATTCTCAATGGAGCCTTGGAGCTTCATCAACTGGAAGAGTTCTTGCTTCTTCAACAAAGGCGCATTTTGTGTGATTCCCTCCAACCCTCCTACCTCCACAAACAAAACTATATCCCCCTCTCAGAAAATATATTAGACTAAAAATAAATATTTGGGAGGAATCACAAAAGCTCGAAAATGTTCCCAAAATGCCACCAGCTTCACATTTCTTCAAGTTCTCTCTCTGTTCGTTCGTGTGTCTGTTCTGTAAAAAAATCTGTCTCTCTCTCTGAAAAAAGCAAGTATGTTTTTTCTGTATGTTTATCTATTTCTTGTCGTTTATGTAGAAAAGTATCTTATTTATATATATTACCTATATATTTATTAAGCATATATATTTTATGTATGTGAATGTATGAACGTTTTTTGTAATTAAGCTAAAATGTTCCAAAAACTTAAAATATTTTAAGGTTAAATTTTTTACCTCGAGGTCGCTTTTTTAAAAATATTCTGGAGAATATATTTACAAACCCAAGTCAAAAGAATTTTAAACCCTTTAAGCGCAACATCAATCAATGTTACTAAGCATCCATTATTGTATAAAAAAGCCGTCCGCCTATTTTTCTTTTTTTTTTGCCATGTGAGCCGAAATCCTGCCTTTCGCAATGAAAAAAACTATATTTTATTTTTTAAGACAACGTTTAAATTAAAACGTAATTCATTATTTTCTGCTATATATAATTTCTTTCCTGTTTGATGGGAATGTTGAATGTGCAAAAAAATATTTACACACAAAATTTTTAAGGCCATACAACTTACACAAATGAAAAAAAAATAACTTTTTAAAATGTTTGTACACAAAAAGTCACTCTCAAGACTATCAATACTTTTCCTTTTATATTTTTTTACATCACGTGACTGTTATTATTTTGTTTACTAAAATATTTTTTGTCCCTTTTTTATTTTTATTATCATTTTTTTATCTACTATTCTCTATAATCCCGTTCACAGGACTCAACAAACCTAGTTCAACAGCCACCACGTCAATTACCTCCCACCATCGCCATCACGATGAATGCATAGAGCTAGTTTCCAAGAACAATGATTTGATGATTAGTAGTCGTGGAAGCAGTTATAATAACAATAACGATGAAAATGAGAGCAAACCGCTGTCCTCAAGTAGCAGTAGCTCTTTGACAAAAAGCAATAAACGAAATTATGGACTTTATGTCCATTTTAATTAAAAAAATAACCCACCCAAAATATAAAAAATAACATTTAAAACCGCCCAACCTTTTTTTACTGAAAAGATAATAAATAACCTTTCCGTTTCTTTCTTAAGTTTTGTTGAAATTATGCTGTGATATAGCAAACAATGCAAATGCAACTAAAGCCATCTAAAAAGAAAACTTTAAAAAACAATCAAATCTCTTGAGATGTAATGAAATAAACAGATAAAAGGTATTTCCATCCAAAAAAGACATTCAAATTTTCAAATATATACGAAGAAACAGAATTATTAAACATTTTTCTTGTAAAAAACAATATATAAATGTAAAATGTATTTACAGCTTAAAAAATAAAAGTCTTTCTTACAAAGAAATAAATACAAAAACTTGTTTTCTTTTTTATTTTGTTTACTCCTCCATCCAAATCCATCCATCCTTTCCAAAAAAATAAACGACTTCTTCATAACTGTTTAATAAACACAAAGAAAATATATGGCCAAGTAGCAATAAAATACATGACTACTCCAAATAAAATTTACATTGCTAGTGGAAAACCCATGTAAAAATGTTTATTACGTAATTGGTGTTTGTTTGGTAGTTAAAGCTTAGAATTACGTTACCTTAAGTTAATTAGTTTACCTAGTAAATTTAGCTATTATTTTACCGCATTAAGCACCCAACAAAATAGTGTTACCGTGAAAGTTATTTTTAGTGTTTCTTAGATTCTAGTTACCATGATAGAAATATACTGCCTGCATTTTGTAATCTAGTAGTATATATTTAGCTCTATAGTAAGCTAGATTTACCAAACCTTTCATTACTAAAGTAGATCGATTTCAAACCGATACGAATTACCTAGAATATTTACAAATTAGTTAAGAATTTAATTACAATTAATCAAAAAAAATTATCTTTCGTTTTTCTGTATTTTTTCTTGTGTGTGTATTCAATTTTATAGATGAGTACATTAAACCTATGATTCACCCTGTACCTGCAGTAGTTGACGTTGACAGCACGTAAAAATCCTCTCTGATTCCGAAAGCGTAGGCGTATATATAAAAAAAGTGTGACTTTCACGCAGTACTTCCGGTTAAAAAAAAATCAGTAAAAATGAACACCACCACTACTATCGCCTTTTCTCTCCTATCTGCCCGACACCCGTAACTGCAGTTTAAATAACAATTAACAAAAACCCTAGCCCAAAAAACAAATAAATGTAAAAAACGTAACGTAAATGAAATTTGACATCAAAAACAAATTTCATCATCGTCACTCACTCCTTTCACCGGTTAGTAATCTTCTTATATGGTAGTATATTTTTTACAACTAACATTTTTTCATTTCAATTAAAATAAATAGTTAACTAAATTAATTGATTTCTTTTACTTAAAATAAAATAAGTACTAACCATACCAAATTTAAAATATTCACATGTTTAATTTTCTCACTATCACAGTTTTATTTTTTACATTAGAAAAACTCATTAATTAATACATTCTAATTAATTAATAATGTACTATAATATTTAAAAATAATAATATATTAAAACGTGCTAATCATGTCCTTTTCCTTTTCTGATTTTTTCTATTTTTTGCAGAGCCCAGTGAATGAAAACCAAAATAAAAAATGTAAATCCAAATTTCAAAAGTCCCCTACAAAAAATAAAAGTCTTACGCGCGTGATTTAAAAAAAATATAGTACACAAATTCAAATGACCCTCCAAAACTTTGACGCAACCTAAAACAATCATAAAAGTCAATCCGATGATCAAACCAAATGTATTTTGAAAAATGAGTAAAATTTGCGCTCTCTGCTACTCTGCGCTGACACATGCTCGTTCGTGTTCTCGTTGCTGCTGTGCCGCTGATGCTGAAAATTTATAAAAACTTAAAAATTCGTGCTCTTTGTATGTCTGTGTCTAAATATGCCGTTGTGTAAAGCTCTTGTCTGTCTCTATCTCTGCTATATACTGTCTATATCTGTTTATGTGTATGTCTCGAACTTAAACCTTCTATTAATTGAATTCCATATTGGCTATTAAAATACAGTCTTAATTAAATTGTGTTATGACGAAAATAAAAAATAAAGAATTTTCGCGGTAAATTTGAAATTAAAATTTTAGGTTGACATATTTGATTGTTGATTTTGTTGACCAAACTTCTTGTTTAAAAAATAAAAATCTCTAAATTGGAATACGTCACTTAAGACACGAGAACTCATTCAACATCTTTACGAGATACATAAGTACTTCAATTTAATTTTTAAAATACAAATAAAGTTTATTTATATTATCTTTAAAATATATCAACAGTCAAATGAAATCATATTAAACATTTACATAATCAATTTAATTTAAATATATGTATGTACCAATGAGTTTTTAAAAAGTTGTAGTTAAGAAATTAGTATGACTGGCTTCCCGCTAAGTATTTTTAGAAAATAAAGGAGTGATCTTAGGGACCCAACTTGGCAAAAATACACTATAGTTTTGTAGAATTCCAATATCTAGTTGTGTCTGTATGTATGCAGTAGTTTCTGCAAATTAAAGTTGTATATAAATATATAATTGTTGTAAATTGTGATAATGTAAATCGTTTCAAAATTGCAAATTATTTGTGTTGTTTTATATTAGAAGTAGATATGTAGTGTATTCATATCATAGTAATAATATATTTATATGTATAAATGTATAATTGCGTACAATTTATAGGCCAGAAGACTTTTATTGTTAAAAATTTATAAACAATATTGTATTAGCCAAACCTACAGCAAAAGTAAGACGAAATCCCGAAAAGCGTTTGTATTTCCTACATGACATCCTTCATCATTCCTATCATGCTTTTTCCCGCTCTAAGCCCGATATACTTACATAAAATGCAAAATGTGTTTGTTCTATAACTATCCGTTACGTATATAATCAACTACAGTAATTTATCTTGTGATATGATATCGTGTTGTGGTTTTCTTAGAACTTAGCCAAGCGGAATCAGGTTCGTTGCTAATAATTGCAATCTTTGTCGTGAAAATTTCGTATGCATATTATCATGCTAAATACATGTTTTGTGTTGTCTTAGCTTGGTCAATTAGTGTCCCTAGAAGGCTGGCTATCAGCCATAGTCAGTTAGGTGACCAATAGTACAGTTTCATGAGGTCACGCATTTCAAAGACTTAAGAATATGCTGTGAAGTATGTTTTAAAAGCTCAAAAATCAGTAAAACTGAATCATACTTTGAAATGAAATCTTAGATTTATTTATATTTACATTACATTACAGTTCGATTAGTTTTTCTGATTTATAGCAGTTTAGTTTTTACTAATAATTAACCTTAACCGTTGTTTTAACTTTATTGTTTGTTTTGTTTTTTCAAACTTTGTACTGACTTTTAGGAACCCTCTCCATGCTCGCCAGGTTGCCGTTAGCCCGAAGTGACTCAAGCCATTCTCTCTCAACAGAACCGTACCAATAATGAACCTTACTAATCTTAC
This sequence comes from Entomobrya cf. arborea Gr-Col-00668, assembly GCA_034699025.1. Classification (NCBI taxonomy): domain Eukaryota; kingdom Metazoa; phylum Arthropoda; class Collembola; order Entomobryomorpha; family Entomobryidae; genus Entomobrya; species Entomobrya cf. arborea Gr-Col-00668. The sequence continues at coordinate 2,583 of JAQIWN010004771.1, read as the reverse complement.
TAACATAATAATAGTCATTTGCTAAATAGGTATTATTCGTTATCTAACGTACACAAAAAACTTATTATTCGACCTAGGAAAGATTCCATAAAACTTAACTTATTTCAACTCTTTTAATAACCTCCATTCAAGTAATATGTTAACAATGTTTGTCACGTTTTCATCCGATTTCGATGTCGCTGATCGCAATTTTAAAATCGACGACATGATGTTGTGTATAACATTGTTCACACTATAACCTTTATTAAATTGTGGATGCGTTACATTTTTATTGTACCGCTGCACGCCAAATACCAAAAATGATATTACTAATTTTAAGAAATCACAGCTACTAAAATTAAAATTTTTAGCTAAAACTATAAATAACCCTTAATTTATAAACAACTTCATTTTGAAATTTACCTCACATTATAACTTTAAAATTGTTAACATGCTTGGATAACCTTTTAACGGTAGTAAAGTTTGTTGAAAGAGATATGGAATTGGAAGTTGAACATGTTTAAAACCTGAGCGTTAATGGATAGATTCTGTCAATAGTTCTATAACATTGTATTAATAATACATATGAAAATGCCGTCGTTAAAAATCTAATGTCAGGTGGGGAATTTAAACTTGTGTCTAGTTTGATTAGTTTTTGCTCATCTTCTATCTAAACCTTTTTCCTAGACAATAAAATGACGAAAAAGTATTACTACCTTTCTAACGTGGTTATCATAGTACGAAAATCTAGGAGATATCTAAGCACACTGTAATGATTATATAAATACATATATATTGTAAGACTTTAAAAATCCTAAACTTCCAAAATTAAACTCATTTTCTAATAATGAAAATGAGCTGAATTCCTTTAAACTACTTTCCCTAATCCTTCATCAAATTTCTGCTATAAAAAGTACGAATTACCAGAACAATCCAAAGAACCTTTAAACTTTCCAAAATTGGCTTTCTGACAAAACTCCTTTACGAAAAGCAATTTGAATATCGTCCGTTTTTCTCCCATTTTCAGATGAAATAATATATTCGTAAAAATAATGATATTGGGATGATGAAATATAAATATTTTTAAACGTTTTAGACAGAATTATAATAAAAATGAACTGTATTGCCATCAATCATAATATGTAATACATAGGTAAATGCATGCAATTTTACATGTATTTAGCACACCAATCTGTTAGTAGACAAAGTTAAAAAGACAATGAAATATATGCAGCAATATAAATAGATAGATATTCTGAACATCTCAGAGAAATGTATGAAAGGAAGCGACAGTGGCGCCTTCTCTTTATTCGTGTGCAATGTTTTCGAAGCAGCCAACCTTCCAAAACATTCTATTCAGGTTAGCTAGAAAAGAGAACCACATTATTGTCTTGAGAGAAAGATGCCATTTACTTAACACCTGCGTATTATTCTACCGTCACTAACAATTCACCATATATTATAACCATAGAATTCAAAACTTAAATAACTTGAGGTGATATTGAAAGCTGTAGATCAGTAGCTCATTATTTTCATCATAATCAATCTTTATCATATTATGACAACACGTGACTTAAATCATAATTTACAGTTGTAATTACAGTCTTTTATTTCAAAATAAATATTTTGTGGATTCAAAGTCCCTATTTAAAAGTCCTTACTAAACTAACTGCCCCATAATATCTGCTACTAACATTTAATTAACAAGTAATTAAAAATAATAACACTAATTACTGCACTCACACACTTGCAGATGGTTCTAGTAATTCTCTTGAGATTGCAATAATTGATTATAACTAAACTAGTTAATTTTAAATAATTTATCCCTTCCATTTTAATAAATCATGCTGTATGAATGGCTATTTCGAGGATCCTAATTTGGATTAGTACATATAATGTATGTGTAATATATATTTTAGAGAGGGATACCCCGTACAGTTGTCATGACGACAAAATATATAAATGGCTCAGAAATTACGAAAAGATGCTGTGAATAATGATAAACTGGAGTATATTCAAATATGTATATATATATATATTCGCCTAAAAAGGAATTTCAGGCAAACTAAATACTTTAAATTTTCAAGTCGTAAGATGCTCTATAATTAGTTTGTTTATTATTCTAATAACTACTTTAAACCCAAGAGTTTTTCTAAGTATTTTTATTTTGTCAATAACTATCGAAAAGACTAAGTTGTTTCCAATGTTCTCATTGCAAAGAGGAAAGGGAACCTAAACATTCTTCCAAAATTTATGCATTATTTAACTGTTTGTTTTTATATATGAGTAGTCTTTAAGAATGTTTAAACAGATTTTTCCCCCAATACATAATTCCTTCCACAGCTGTTGCACACCACATTTCCTTGAAATTTTTAGACGAAGATAACAAAACCTGATTAAATTTCAAACGAAAACTTGTACATTAATTAAATTGATAGTAATTTTTAAACTGCTAACTCGAAATGCTACCACATCCCGATCTTTATTTTTAACGACACTTTATTAATTCTAAAATGGTTATGTTGCCATTGCTAATTCAAATATTTTTTAAGCAACCACGGAATAAAACAATTTTGTGTGCTAGCTTCCACCTCTTGCGCAACT